>JARYGA010034262.1:0-34480 GCA_030545235.1 Helianthus tuberosus | reverse complement strand
TTGAAAGAAGCATAAGCTAAGAAGATCCGAATAGCTTCCAGACGTGCAACGGGTGCATAAACTTCATTGTAGTCAATGCCTTCTATCTGGCGAAAACCCTGAACAACCAGTCTCGCCTTGTTGCGAATAACAATTCCACGGTCGTCCTTCTTGCATTTGTAAACCCATCGTGTGCCAATTTTCTTATAATTATCCGGCTTTTCAACAAGCTTCCAAACACCAAGCTTTTGAAATTGTTGCAGTTCATCCTGCATGGCTTCAACCCAAGAATTATCTTTTAAAGCTTCCTTCCAAGACTTTGGTTCTTCTTGTGACACGTAGCACGCAAAGGACCAATCGTTTTGAAGACCAGATTCTCTAATGGCTGAATATAAACTAGCACTCCGGTTATTTCTTAGCTGATTACGCGTCTGCACACCGCTGTGGACATCTCCTATAATGTTCTGCTGTGGATGGGTATTGTGAATCCTCAATTCAGGATTTTCAGGAACACTAGTATTAATACCCAAATTGTTAAGATTAAGATCAGCAACCAACTCCGCACCGGGAATATGAGTGGAAGTGGATGCATTTCCTTCAGCAGTATCATCATTCTGCACTTGAGGTGTTTCTAAAGAAGTGCCATGAACAGGAACAGCCGGGGCAGAAGTGCCTTCAGTCGCATCAAGATGTTCATCATCTTCCGATGATTCACTAGCATCTTCAAATACCTCATTTTGAACAGTATTGTTAACTGAATTAGAACCTTGTGGGTTAACAATAATTGGTCTTACCAAAGACGAGCCAGCAGCGTTGTCACTATCAAATAACATTTGAACAGCTGCAGATTCTTCATCAAAGGTAGGCAGATTAAAGGAGTCGAATATCCCATCGTAATCGAACATCCAAGGATCACCCGGAGATCTAACAGGATTTGTGTACCTTTGAACCCTTACTTCATTCCAAAGCTCAATCTTTTTGGTGGTCAGATTCCATACACGAAAATTTGGAGTTGCATATCCAAGGAAGAAACCTTCGATAGCTTTTGCGCCAAACTTTCCATCTGGGTCAATCATGGTACATGGACCGCCAAAGGGTTCAAGGAAAGAAAGATCCGGTTTCCTTTTCTGTAGAAGTTCGAAACAAGTTTTGCCATGCCTCTTAACTGTAAGAACTCTATTCAATGTGTAGCATGCAGTCGACACAGCTTCTGCCCAGAATTGAACAGGAAGCTCCGACTCTACTAACATAGTTCTTGCAGTCTCAATAATCGTGCGATTCTTCCTCTCAGCGACACCGTTTTGTAGTGGAGTATAGCAAGAACTGTATTCATGAAGAATGCCTTTAGAAGTACAGAACTCATCCATCACACGGTTCTTGAATTCAGTTCCATTGTCGCTTTGGATCCTTTTCACTTTCAAAGTGTATAAATTCTCCAACATTGTGAGAAGATCCTTGAGGATTCCAGGAGTATCACTCTTGTGTGCCATGAAAGCTACCCAAGAAAATCTAGAATAATCATCAGTAACAACCAGACAATAAGCATCTCCGAATGTTGTCTTGTGCTTCATAGGTCCAAAGAGGTCCATATGAAGACGTTCGAGAGGCATGCTAACAGAGTTGATTTTCTTCAGAGGGTGAGACTTCTTTGTTTGTTTCCCTTTCTGGCATGAAACACAGATATCTTGTAGATGAAAACTTCTCACAGGCACACCATTCACTAGGTTATTTTTCACCAAATGGTTCATTTTCCTCAAGTGAATGTGCCCCATTCTTCTGTGCCAAGAAATAGACTCCTTCTCTGTGGCCTTTGAGACAAAACATGTTACTTGCGCAGATGACGTAATAGCTTGGCTCATGTCAAGAATATAAAGATCGTTAATTCTTGGAGCCGATAATAGAATCCATTCATCAGGAATCTTGAATCCAGGTTTAAGCACATAACAACCGGCATCATCAAAATGCACGGTGAACTTTTTATCGCAGATTTGCGACACACTGAGAAGATTATGATCAAGTTGACGAACATAATTAATCTTTTCAAAACATACCACACCATTGGAGATCATTCCTTCTTCGGTGATATATCCGCCTTTGTCTCCTGCGAACGCGACATAGCCTCCTCTAATATTTCTCACATCATATAGAAGCCGTAAGTCGCCCGTCATGTGCCTGGATGCCCCACTATCAACAATCCAATGACTACTGATAGTTCCTCCTGGAACACCCTGCACATTTCATCCAATGATTAGTTAAGGATGGGGACCCAAGCCATAGTGGTCTTGGTTCGTCCCTGAGCATCACGAATAGTGATCTCGATCTGTTGATGATTTTCCAAACTAACAACTCCCCCTGAACCTTCACCCTTCCTAGGTTTCCAAGTTTGTTTTTGTTTACCAGATTGAGTTTTGAAAACAGATTTTGAAACTTCTGGTTTTAAAGGTGAACTTGGTTCCCTTGGAACAGATTTGACCTCAGATTTTAAAGCCTTTTCTATTTTCTTCACATTTTGATGTCGTTGTTTCGTTTCCTGTTCTTTAACCATTCTTTTATCATGTTTTAACGAAACAGTACGACATTGAGGGTGAATCATTTCAGGTGGTGCTTTCTCAACAAATTTATCTCTTGGAGTGTTTACACAATCTTTGATGATGTGCCCAAACTCTCCACATTTAAAACACGTTCTCCTCTCAACAAACTTAGGAGAACCAGATCGACGCTCATATGTCAAACCTGTAGAACCTGAGGTACTTGCCTTTTCATCACACCCGTTTGAATGTTGAGTGTAATTATTTTGACTGTTACGCTTTAAAATCTTGACTTTTTGTACAAAATCAATGTTTGATTTGTTAGCAAAAATCTCAATTTTATCAGTACCCTCAGATGCCACAAATCTAACATCATTATTTTTCTTTTGATTACGAGCTCCATTTGTTTCAAACTTTGATTTAGAAACATTTGGTCTTTGAGCTCGTTGAAATGGTTGTTTACCCTTAGAAGCAAAAGGTTGTTGCTTTGTTGGGAAGTTTTGATTTCCAAATTTCTTTTTGATTTCAGCTTTAGGAATTGGATCGCATTGAGTCACAATAACTCCCGGGATCGTCTTTCCCAAAAACTTACTTGTATTATTTTCAAAAACGTTATCAATCAATGATGGATTGACATTTTTAATTGGAAAATCATTATCTGAGTAGATTTTAGAATCACCAACCAAAGTATACAACATCTTGTTACTCTTAACAGTAGACACAGGTTTCTTGTCATTTATGACAGGATTAATCACATTTTTGGCAACTTGTTGCACAACAGGAATAGGAGGATCACAAAGAATATGATTCTCAATTGGAATTTCTATTCCCTTTTTCTTATCAAGTGATTCATCCTGGTCATTTGCATCTGTTTCATCATCAGATGAATCATAATCCTCAACAATTGGAGGACTTTGACTCACTGATGTTGAAGTTTCTGTTTCAACAGATGAGGTTCCCGAGGAATTGTTCGGTTTGAACCCTAATCCAGTAGTAAATTCCTCATAATTAAGAGGCACACTGGGTTCAAAACGAGGCATATCCTCTTCATCAGGTGGTCGAGCATAGTTGTGTCTCAAAGGGGGCGGACATTTCTTATACCCAACACCACTCTTGTTTTTCTTCAGTTGTTGAACATCAATTATGTGATCGAGCACAAATCGGGAGTTAGAATAACTCTCCAATTTTTGCTTGATCGCATCGTGCTCGCATTTTGCAATGGCTAAATCCTTTTTGGTTTCCTCAACGAGATTTATGTACTTGTTAATACTAACTTGTTTGTGATAAACAACTTTAGTAGTTTCGGAAACACTTTTCTTTAAATTTTCAATTAAAGATTTAAAATCTTTTTCGTTTCTTGTTAAAGCCATATTGGCCTCTTTGCACTTAGCCATTTCAACAACTAAACTTTGATTGTGACCATGAATTTTGTCACTTTCAAGTTTCATTCTTTCACATTCAAGTCTCATATAATCACAGTCTCTACATATGATAAGAGTTTCAGGTGTTACCTGGCTAGAAGAGGCTGAAACATTTGCCATAAAGGCAGTTTGAAAAGAAAAAGATCCGTCTTCAGAGAAGAACTTCTCCATTTCCTTAGATGCTATCCCAGCCTTCTTGATAAGAACAGATTTCTGAGACTTCAATTCCTCTGCTTCATTCAACAAGTCATCAATAGAAGTCGCTTCTTCTTTCACATCTCCCGAAATAGAACTTTCTTCATCCGAACTCCCGGTATAACCCGAACTGTCGTCACTTTCAGAAAATTCTTCTTTATGAACGTGCTTGATGTGATTGATGATCTTTGCATAGCACGCTGTTCCTCCTCCTTCATTATCACCTCCCCCTAATTGTAAAGACCAATTACACCCTTCATCTGTTTGAACAGTTAATGCACGAGTGTTGTTAGATGGTCCAGACTGGTCCTGGCTGGTAGTATTATTCACAGCTACTATCCCTTTTCCACGATTTTCTTGAGTGCCTTGATTTGCATTTGATAGTACTTGTCTGATTTCTGAACGGGTTCTGATTGCCTTGCTTGGCTGGTCGGGTGCACTCCACGTTTGAAGTGACCCTTTTCGCCACAATTAAAACATGTAACCGCTTCTTTATCAAACTCGTACTTCGTTCTCTTACTTTCCAAAGAACTTCTTCCTGTTCGACTCATGAAATCCCTTGCCCTTCTAACTGCACTTGCAAACCGCCCACTTTATATCATCAACTCCATTTCATCACGGTCGATTTGTAATCTTCGTGGGTCGATTGATTCGAATTGACTGCTACGTGGGTCATACTGCATGTTCCTAATTGACCTGTACAACGCAGATGCTGACCTTGTATTAATGAGTTCCGAATGCTCTTTGCAACTTCAATGCTAACTTTTGAGAGGTTCGAAGTATCAACTTTGATAGTATTCGTGTTTTGAGGTGGAGGATTGTTGGTATAAGGTACTTGTTGTGGTGGTTGTGCTTTAGATTTGGACATCGATTGTGAAAGATAAGCACCTAAATCAAACTCTGGTTGAGTAGTAGTAACTTGAGGTTGAGGTTGAGATTTAGATTTGGACATCGATTGTGAAAGGTAAGCACCTAAATCAAACTCTGGTTGAGTTGATGAGTTTGTGTTGGAAACAAACGCCGTTTGAAGCTTAGGTTGCTGAACAGAACTAGAACTAGCTGAAGGAGCAAAACCAAGCAAATACATTTCTGTATTTTGAGGAGCTCCAATCCTTTTAGCTTTCCGATTTTCCTCTTCACTCTTGTGCTCCAACTTCTGAACGAATCCATAGATAGTGACATTTTCCCTATCCAGAGCACCCGTATGTTTTAGAAGTTCAATGAATGGACTCCACACAGGAGGTAAAGCATCAGCTAGACGTGCAATCATTTCCACATGAGATGTAGCAACCTTATAAGAACTCATTTCACTGATCAAATGATAGAAACGAGAAGTCATATCATTTAGGGTTTCATTTTCCAAAGATTGAAATGATTCAAATTCTTTCTTCAAAAGATCATGGCGTATTTTTCTAGAAGCTGCATTTCCTTCTCCTCTTGTTTCCAATGCATCCCATAAAGCTTTTGTGCTCTTACTATAAGAAAATTGATGATAGAGGTCTTTATGAAGAGCTTGTGTTAGAAAAGCAAACGCCTTCTTCTCTAATTCATAGGCTTTCTTGTCTTCTTCAAGCATATTAGAAATACCAGCGGCAGTTGATGCTGCTGCTTCTAGTTCCAGGCTACATTCAGTAGTCAAACACGTCCAAAGTTCAACGTTTTGCCCTTGAATGTATGTGTGAAAACGACCCTTCCATGATGGATAGTCGTTCATGTGATTTAGCTTTGGCGGGCGATTGTTGCTACCCGTCTCACTCTCACTGAGCAATAGATTTTGAATGTTTTGATTTTGATTAGAAACCATTGCCCATTGTCCTGCATTTATTGCTTGTTGTTTTTGAGGTAATTGGTTCATTAAATCGGCAAGCGAAGGCTGATTTTTAGCTGGTTGTGATTCTGAACTCCAATCCCACGGACCTTTGTTACTCATATTTGGTATATGTATGATAGTACCTGCACACACTCTTGAAAACACAAGGTTAGAATGATTTTACAAGTCCTCTATGTAAAACAGAAGTGAATTCGACGAAACAGATTCCACGAAACAGATTTGTTTCGTTGAAATGAAAAATGACGAAACAGACTTGTTTCGTCCAAGATATTATGACGAAACAGAACTTGTTTCGTCGAAGATATTTTTGACGAAACACTAGTGATTCGTCGACTGCTTGTTTCGTCAAATCTGAGTCCCAGACAGCTGGTTAAGATATTTAAAATATCTTACTGACACAAGGTAAGTTGATAGACCTGTTTTTCAACACAATATGCTTTTTCAGAAACTAATGATCACAATTGTATACAAAAGTCAAGTTAATGTTTTATATTGTAAAAACTCTTTGATTTAAACAATACAAAGATCAAATCCACAAGTATTATAAGAACTCTTTGAAGATATGAAGAACACACTCAAGAACAAAGAATTTTCCTGGTCACCGATGATTTTCCGAAACACGAAAATGCACAAGACTTTCACTAAAAACCCGGTTTAAAGCATGAACAAACAAACTGACAAGGTTTTTGATAAAACTCTTAGCAAATAACAATCAAACAACAGATTTTATGAATATTTTTCCAGAAATATAATTTTTCAAGAACAAATTTTCAGAAAAACACACACAAATACTTGATAAAAACCGAACAATGTTTGATTTTAAACAAGGATTAGAGCCAAACGCTCTGATACCAATTGTAGGTCCCGTAATCTGAGGATTGATAACGAACCAAATCACTTGTTTATAGCAAACACGGTTACGTGTGCGGAATCCACGTAACTATGCCAAATCAAACATGTAAAACAATAACGACACGGTATAATCAATGATACACACTCGATTGATTAAACGGGATGAGAACCGATTACAAACTGATACAAACACAGTTTAACAGAATTTTGACAGAGTTTCTTTAAGTGTAAGCTCTCATCTAATTTCTAAGTGAAACCAGATGTGTTTATATAGTCCCTAGGCCCAACAGTCGACGAAACACAAGGTGTCTCGGCGAAACAGAATATGGGCCACACATTGGGCTTGAAGCAGCCCAACAGACGACGAATCAAGTGTGATTCGTCATGACTGTCGGCGAAACAGACATAATGGACATTGGTCTGTTTCGTCATGATGTGTTCGATGAAACAGACCTGTTTCGTCGAGGTCTGCAACTGTTGTGGTTGTTTCTGCAAACAGACAGCAACAACAGCAACATATAAACAACTTATAATGACCATTCTACCCTTTGTATGCAAAATGCATTGTTCGAATAACATTACATATTAAACGGAGACAAACAAGTCAGACACAAGTGGATAGGAGGATATCCGACTTGGTCGACATCAAATACATACTCGATAATTAATAAAAGACCTTACAAAATACATCGTTAAACAAGACTAGTTACAGACACCAAAAAAATGCATCAACAGTTAATGCCATGTTGAATCTGTAACTGTTGTTGATAATCATGCTTACCCGACGAAGACCCTGTCCTGACGAAAATACACTCACGACGAAAACCTGTGGGTTTTCGTCATACCCTAAGGTCGACGAAATCGGTGAGATTTCGTCGCTCTAGGGATTTCGTCGCCTGGGGTTTTCGCCGAAGGGAGATCGCGACGAAAATAGGGATGTTTGTCAAGTTGGGAAACAATCACAGTAACTCAGTTAAGCCTGTCAAGTCTGTTAATGGATAACTATGTTAGAATATTCTGAGAAATCAATTATGTGAAGCATGAATTGTATGAACTTGAAATAACTGTTTACGTGTTACATGATGTTAACTGCCAAGCACACTTTGTGATATAGATTGCATGTGAGTCATTACAAACATAAACTGATTGTGTATACGTGCATACTATAGGCTGTCACACCCCGACCACGTGGAACATACAAAACGTGGCGGAAATGTCGAGGAGTGTTGTAACAGAATTAATGTTTCCAATCCATGGCAATTGAAGTTTCGTTTTATTAATCAAAAGTGTTACAATGTCTTAATAAACAAAGAAGTACAACATAATTAACTAGTCTTGTCTCGTTTTAAGTCACTAAGGCACGGTCCGCCTAAGTATGTCTTGATAAGTCCTATGCTTCATCTCCTGAAAACACATGTGAAAATAGGTACGTCAGCATAAAAATGCCGGTGAGATACATAGGTTTTGTGAAAATAGAATTCATGACTTATGTTTGAGAAAATATTTAGTCATGAACCTTGTAATTTGCTTTGTCTTGTAAATCATTTGAAAAACAATAAGTTCAGATGATATGTATAAATAAGTGAAATAATGTATGGTTAAATGAATAACCATTTAAGATGAGTTTGTATAAGATAAGTTGTTTGTAAAACAATGTCTTGTGAAAAGTATGTTATTTGTATAAAATGTTCTATGTATCAAACTGAAATGATTCAAATAACGCTACGACATGTAATACCATACAAACACTTATATATAGGAAGTACCAGCGGCGTATCCACCATGTTTGTATCATATTACACACGCATCATTACTTAATCACTTAATCAAACCAAACCACCAATATAGAATGTCTATGTTTAACAATTGAAGAAATGTTTATGTATGGTAAGTAATGTAAAGTTAAACGAATAACCTTATAGTAGCATATAAAAAGTATACTTTGGATTTGTAAGTAGCATATTAAACTATGTTTTTGGTTTAGTAAGTAACATATCAAAATATGCTTTGGATGTGATAAATAACATATTAAACTATGTTTTTGGTTTAGTAAGTAACATATCAAAATATGCTTTGGATGTGATAAATAACATATTAAACTATGTTTTTGGTTTAGTAAGTAACATATCAAAATATGCTTTGGATGTGATAAATAAATAAATATGTTGGTTTTGTACAATACCACACATGAGAGTATATCAAACTATACTTTAATAGTGTGATTTGAGAATTCATTCAGACCTGGTGCATCAAAATACACCTTTGAGACTATAAGGATACCACAAAGGCAATCCCTATTTGGATGGAGCAACAAATTGGTTTCAGACATTCCATGCCAACAGGAATGGGGTGTCAAATCCTATAGCGCTATATCATACTAACAATCGGTCTGGTGAACATAAAATAAGTACAATTCAACAATTTATTTTATGTTCTTTGAGAAAATCAATGTTTAAATCATAGATAGTTATTTAGTTTGTCAAAAGATAAGTAATAACTTGTATGATCAAATGTCAAAATGTAAGTATGTGATGAAATCAGCTGTACTAAGTAATGCACACAATGGGCACACGTAGTATGAAATGTAATGTAAAATGATGTACCAAGTATGCTAAGTTAACATACGAAGCAGAAAAGTCATGTAAATCAATGTACTAATAGTGTACTAATGAACATAACAGTATATGATGTTAAAACAGGAAAGCATGAAAGTAACAAGTAGGCACATGTGTTCCACCCCAAAACAGTTTGGAAAACAGTAAAAGAGGGGTCTATGTACTCACCTGATATTGCTCAGATGTCTAAAGATAACCACCAAGTAATGCTAGAGATCTCGGAATCAAACGGCACCTAATATAGGTAACTATGTTAACAACCGGACCTAAATCGGAAGACTGGGTAGTATTAGGGTTTGTAAACCAAATGAGTGTAGGAACTCATATGATATGGTTTAACAAAGCCTATATACTAAATGAAACTTAACTTAAGTGCTTTCGACCCATTACGACCCGTTTAGGTAGCTTATGCTACTTTAACGCGTCGTTCGCGTGAAACGCGTTCGGACCGCCTAACTAGCCCTATGACAAGTGTTATATGCCTAAACATGTTACATAATCAGTTATGTGGCAAAAGTTTAGGTTACATATGCTAAATTACCAATTATGCATGAAAAGGGTATTCTGGTAATTTACCTAAGGCATATAAACAACCTATCATACAACTACTCAAACGATGTGACCATATGGTATAACCTCGGAAGGTTATTCCCTACCTACTATGGTCACCTAATGTATTTGGTCGGATCCTAATGATCGACCAAATGGGTCGAGTTCGAAGGTATAGGCGATTTATCAGATCGCCTACCCTACGACTCTAGACAACGTGGTAATCAGTGGGCATAGTCCCAAGGGACTATGACCAACGTGATTACACTCACGTTGCGAAGTTCAAACGAACTTCGCATTGACCATAAGCTGGTCAACGCTGAAAGTCAAACAAAGTTTGACTTTCTGACTCTAAAAGCAATAAAATAAGGAAAAGAACGAAAGAATACTTACCCAGGGTCCCCGAATGCTAATCCCGATCCAAGAACTCAGGTATGAAACAATGGTTTCAACTTAGAGCTCTCAAATCAGAATTCTTGTAAGTTTTAAAGCAATGGGGGGTGGGGTATTTATAGTTTTCGGGTAACCGTTAGGATCGTTTCAAGGAAACCGTGCCTTAATCCAACCCGTACAAGTGTCGGGACCTTATGGTAACTAAAATTCCATCCTTATCACATGACTAGACAATTAGGAACATGTGGGTGAGGTTAAAACAGCTGCAGCCTGCTGTTTAGAAACTCTGAATCTGGTCAGCAGACCCCTAGCGCACCGCTACGCTAAAAGTGTAGCGCACCGCTAGGCTTAAGTTTGGCAGATTTACACTTTTGGTCCCTGTCATGCATTCAGCCCATTTTCGACACGTTTAAGGCCCGTTAACCCCATTTCAAAGCTCAAAAAATGAAGTTAAAGTATAGGGAACTTAAAATGTGCTCAAAAATATCTCGGATGTCGGTTCGTTTAACCGTACGGTTGCGATGTTCGGTTAATTACGACGGAATGCGCATAAGCGCGAAAAACGATCCAAATGACGCGACGAATGGATTTTTGGCAAGCCAAACACTAAAGCATAATATAGTCATGCTTACATAAATTTTTGGATGTCCGGATGTATTCAGAACGTAAGTTATGCGTAAAAATGCAAACTTGTGCACTTTTTGACGCTTTTAGTCCCTGAGTGACACAAAAGTTTATTTTAGCATACCGAACACCTCAAAGCCTATTTCTAAGCTATGTAAAGGATATTTATGGTATGTTTAACTTATGGTCATGTTCCGGAATGTCTGTTACAGTTCAAATTGGCATACTTTCGTAGTTTGCCAACTTTAGTCCCTGTAAGCGATTTAACTTGATTTTGCCATACCAAAGCCTTCAAAACTTATTTCTAAGTTATGTAAAGGTTATTTAAGGTATGTTAAGTCTATTTCACTATTCCAGAGTGTTTGTTGCATTAAACTGGTTATATTTACGCATCAGTGCGTGTATAACCTTCCAGAAAGTGATTTAGAGCTTGAAATTGAACTAGAGTTGATATGTGCAAATGATGCACATATATTTAACAAATCCCAAGTATGAAATACAATATTTCATTGGTTTGGCATTTGTCTAATGGTTGAAGTGACACAGGTGTTACATAGGCTTTGACTAAATTGTTTGTGCAAGTATATAAGCATACCGAGCAAACCGAGGTGAGTTCACACACTTTCTAAGGCATGGGATTCCCGGTGGTTGGGAATGGGGTTAAAGAACTAAAACGGAACCTACATATCCTCCTTGGGTAGGATATGTACCGCTATCCTCCATGGTTAGGATGCCAATATTAATCCTGCGTATTCTCCTTGGGTAGAATACGTACGTTCGTCCTCCTTGGGTAGGACAACAACCTTAAAACTTACTAGACAAAACTCTATCATGAAGTCCCTCATTTTTATATCGACTTAATCGTCGGGCCAATGGCGAGCTGGTCATTAGTTAATAGCGCTATTAGGGTTGACAAGCCTCACACCGTGCTGGTAGGACGGGCGTGTACTAAAGGATCTGGGCACTTAGTCAATGATGATAGACATTGACATAGGGCACAACTTATTTTCGTCAGTTGTCGATATGGTAACGGTCTAGTGGTTCACATGGGGAAGCCCCCACTGGTTATGGATATGGATTGGGAAACTAAGATACTGGTTAACTCATGGTTTACGCAACAACTTATGGTTTTTGAAACAAACTTTTAAAACTAAGCAACCAACTGTGAACTCGCTCGACTTTGTTGTTGACTCGTTGTTACATGCCTTGCAGGTCGTTAGATGCTTATGGAGCTTGCACAGGGAGGAGTGGTCGTTGTGGGACATGGACTATTGAGATCCATGTTAAACATTTATACTTTATGAACTTATTACTTATGTTTGGGTTTTACATTTTATGCTTCCGCTGTTAACTTAAAGTTGGTTACTTTCTTTTGGACACCAATTATATTTTGTTTGGTTTTATATACTTAATTACGATGTTCAATATGATTGGTGGCTGTATCCTGGTCAGTCATGCCTCCATGCGGTGATACTCCGCTTGTGTATTTTGGGGGTGTGACAAAAATGTCCAGCTTCACCGCAGTTGTAGCAGATCCTTGTTTTCTTTCTGCACTCCTCTTCTCGATGTCCTAGAGCTTTACAGAAGTTGCAGGTTTCATTACATCTTCCAAAATGTTTCTTTTTTCAATTTCTATAGAATGGTGGGGTGGAAGATTGCCCAGTTCCCTTTTTCTTGAAAATATTACCCCCACGGAATCCTTGGGTAATCTTTTGGGCTAACTCCTTTTTCCTGTTTTCTTCTCGCGTTCGTACCAGCCCGTCAGTTAAGGTGTTGGCTAACTCAACCGCATCGTCAATTGTGCGGGGTCTCGTAGCTTTGACGATGTCACGAATCTCGCTAATCAACCCCCAAATATAGCGAGAAATATGTACCGCTTCTGGCGAAGCCAGGGTAGGTACAATTCTAGCATACTCGAAGAATGTCGAAGTATATCCTCGACAATCAACATCCACCATCCGGTGGTTCAGGAACTTATTTGTCATTTGTTCCTTTTCATATTCGGGACATAATTTTCTTTCCACCAATCTCTTAAATTCTTCCCAATTCATGGCATAAGCCACATCACTTCCCTTGGCTTGTAGTACCGTGTTCCACCATTCTAACTCCCCTTCTTTAAAAAGATGCGACGCGTACATGACTTTGTCTTCCTCGGCACATTTACTTATTTTAATTACTGCTTCGGTTTTCTCTAACCAACGCAGTACAATAGTTGCCCCTTCATTGCCCACAAATTCGATTGGTTTACAGGCAAGAAATTCCTTGTAAGTGCAACCAGGCGTTGCAGCTTTCATTTTCTTAAGAAATGGGGCTTGCATCACATCATTATTATTATTATTGTTGCCGCCTCCATTTACACTGTTACTGGAATTGTCGTCGCGAGTACGTTTACGGGGAGTAGCTGGTGGAGGTTCAACTGGATTTCGGGCAGCAACAAGGATTGCTGGAATAGCATTGGCTATTCCCTGAGCAACGATATATTCTATATCTTGCCTATTAAGAAAGTGATCCTCATTGTTTTGCTCAGATTGGTTAACTTCGTTAACTGGTTCATTAACGGCATGTTCCATCTGATAATTAACAATATATATAAGTTATTGGCACAACATAAATAACAACCAAACGCAATTAAGCAATCACACATAATCATGTCAATACATATAGCCAAAATTGTCGACTTTGCGACTTTCATATTTTATATATATATATATATATATATTAGTATGCCTCCATACACACCAGTTATATTACAAAAGTTTTATTTTAAGTTATTTTACATGATTATATTTTTATTATTTATTATTATTTTATTATTATTAAACACACAGTCACCCAACCACACAACCACAGTTAGCTGGCATCTCAGAAACGATGCTCCCTCTCGTCGTATTTCCACGTGATCTTCTCCCCCACATCCCGAATTCTATTTCCTGCCTCCATCAAGTCCTCACCATAGTGACGGAATTCAGCCAAGTTTTTTGTGCTCATAGGTGGGTTTGGTGCAGGCTCAGGGTCAAACTGGGGGAAGTAGACGTTAGGGTTATTCATGAAATCCTGAAATTACCAGTCGTTTGTCCACCATTCTTCCAGCTCTCCGGGTAGAGGTCGGGGGTTGACAATAGGATCTGGGATAGCAGGCTCCAGATTGATTGGAAGTTGTAATTCAGCAGGGTAATTGAAGAGGTTTTCATTGCCAAGTCCGATGAGGTCACAATTCGCCAATTTGCGATCAAGTTCCTCCCATGGTGGCATTTCCTGGGCTTGCCCTGAACTTTCCCCGATCTCTTTTCCCTTTCCTTTATCCTTTGGATCCTTAGTCTTTTTAACTTTCTGTGCAGCTGGCTTCTTCCTACGCCCACGTTTCCAGTCTAAGATTCTCCTTCTCTTTTTCGGCTTGGGTTTCTCCTGGGCCTGAGCCTGGAACTCCATAGGTTTTTCAGTATCAGCCTGATAACCAGAAAAGCCCCCGGAAACTCCCATGTCAGCAAAATAGATAGTGAGATTTTGAAGAGCTTCAGATAACTCATTCATGCTGCTAGCATATATGAAGAAACACACACAAACTTAAGTTAAAATTTTATTTAATGTAAATTAAATTTTCACGAATTCACAGAATGGCAACCAGAAAAATTAAGTATTTCTAAATACTTAATTGGCTTAAATCAGTGGCTCTGATACCACCTTTTTCTGTCACGGCCCCCGACCTGGATTTACCCATTTTCGGAGCCGCTGGACAGAAACCCGTGGTATTGTTTATTTTGGCAGCGAAACTTTTTAACAGGATCTTTTAAATTGAAAATACCCAATTATTTTATTTCACATTTTGGGAACAACACCCATAATTTACAATAAAGGAAATTTCATGAGGAAATTCCCTGTTTTACAAAACATGTTTATTTATTTTATTGAGCCACCTCTTCAAGCTTTAGTGCTACGTGACACTTTTTCCTTGATTCACAGTAAGTCACCTAAAACATGTTTAAAAAGATTTTATCAGCGGGGAAATACTGGCGAGTCACTCAATTTGTATAAAATGACACATTGTTATAATATACAGTATTAAGGGTAATTACAATGTTTTTATCAACCAATTACCCCAAATCGGTATTTTTCACTTGACAGTATCTGTGACTATGGTCAGATCACCCATTGGCTAACCCGTTGTCCAATGGTGACGGGTATCAAGTAATGTATACAAAACCCCACATACCGGCAGTAATTGAAGATTACAAAGACTTAATCCCTGTAATTATAACTTTGAAATAAATAGGGTTTTGGAAATAATTTGATAAAAAGAGAATGACTCACTTTGCAAATTTAGATGGGCAGAGTTTTGCCTACTGATTTTAGCCTGGTAACCTAGTTAAATAACAATGCACATGAAACTAGGTCAGTAACTTAATACAACATTTACGATAACTCACGAAATCAAAACCCTCACGATGAATAACAAAGTATAGCCCGGATTCGGGCAGCACCTAAACATCCATCGGATCGGTTTCAATCGATCGGACATTGTATCGTAGCAGTGATCGAGTTAATACCATGTACTCGTAGCAGCGTTTTCCTACTTAATATTTCGAATTTAAGCAGCTTCATTCGTCTTTTAGAAAGTTTTACGAACACAGGAGCAAAGGCCATGAAGTGTCCAATTTATAGCAGATTTTTGGGTTTTATGCGTCCCGCGTAAACCTTCACAAGACCCTTACGCGGCCCACGAGGGCCACCAATTCTACGTCTAGGGCTAGCGTGTCACGCGTAGGCCCGCCACGTGGCTGACACGTGGCCTGAAACGTGTCCCGGTCATCATTTGTGCTGTCGCGGCCCGCGTAGGCCTTACCTTATGGCTTACGCGGCCCACGTGAAGCTTAAAAATCTCGATTTCTTGGTTTTTCATGAACATTAGGGTTTCAGGGATCCGGGTTTCTACTTACGGGTCGTTTTTGGACATTTTTGCAGGTCCTTACAATTTTGGTCGGTGCACGGAGATCGTAGTAAGTTCCAATGATGCCATAACGTTAAAAGCATGGTTAAGCGTGGTGGATACGCCACTGGTACTTCCTATATATAAGCGTCTTAACCATGTGGACAAGGTGTGACATCTATTCACGGGAACGGAGGCGTGTGGTTGAAGTATGGTGGATACACCGCTGGTACTTCCTATATATAAGTGTTTCGCCATGCTAACCAATTTCTTGTGAAGAAAGTGCCATGCAGAGTTGAACATTATTAGACCTCGAATACTACTGATACTATTTTCAACACGTTAAACTCAATCGCAAGGCGTAACATCTCATCGTATCTCAAACGCGTCATCGCTAGACTTTGCGTAAGTCTACCCACACGCAATCGCACTTCGCTGGAATCTAACTCGCACTCGCTATCACATTCTCTTGAACGCTCAAACGCTTATCGCATGTTTCAACCTCAAACACTTCAATACTCGCTTATCGCTTATCGTTTATTGCATATCGCTTATCGTGTACCGATGTTTTCTTTTCGCTATCGCTCCTCGCCTATCGCTTCTCGCTTTTCGTTTTTCACTTATCACTTTACACTTATCGCCTTTCGCTCATCGCGTGTTGCTCATCGCGTACCGTGTATCGATTTCTGATTATTGTTCGCTAACGCTCGTCGCTTAAATGCTAAACAATTACCGATTATCACTTGCCGCTCACCGCTTATCGCTACCTCAATACTTCAATTGCCGACTCATGCACGCACACTCGTATCACTAAAACTGAGTTCGTAGACAACTTCGTCACTCAGTTTACTCGATCTTTCTTCCGAACTTGGTCCAACCACTAATCGCTTGGACCGAGGATGCAAAGACTATGTGACAACTGTGTTGTGTAATCGATGTACGATGTAAAACAATGATGATTATTAATAAAACAATGTGGTTTGGTGTTATTATATGTGTTTTGGCGTTATTATATGTGTAATTGTGTTTAGTGATTTTACAATTTGATTCGATTCCAATTTCAAGCTCTAAATCGCTTTCTGGAAGGTTATACGCAAAGTGGTGCTTAAACGTAGTCAATATAACGCGACAAACACTCCGGAATAGTTACATAGGCTTAACATACCTTAAATAACCTCCACATAACTTAGAAATAAGTTTTGAATGGTTTGGTGTGTCGAAATCAACTTTGTTCGATTGCAGGGACTATTTGTGTCAAACTGCGAAACTATGCCGATTTGTATAGTAACGAACATTCCGTAACTTGATCATAAGTTAAACATACCCTAAATAACCTTTACATAGCTTAGAAATAGGCTTTGAGGGGTTCGGTATTCTAAAATAAACTTTATGCTCATTCAGGGACTAAAAGCGTCAAAAAGTGCATAAGTTTGCATTTTCGCGCATAACTTACGTTCTGAATACATCCGGACATCCAAAAATTTATGTAAGCATTAAAATATTTTATTTTAGTGTTTGGCATGATAAAATTCCATTCGTCGCTTAATTTGATCGTTTTTGTGTTCGTTACGACTTCCGTCGTAATTAAGCGAATAACGCAACCGTACGACCAAACGAACCGACATCCGAGATGTTTTTGAGCATATTTTAAGTTCCCTATACTTTAAATTTATTTTAGAGCCTTGAAATGGGGTTAACGGGCCTTAAAAGTGCCAAAAAATCAAGTTTTACAAGTGCAGGGACCATTTTTGAAATTTCTGGCAGATTCAATGAACCTAGTACATTTTGAAGTGTTGATGGTTTTCACCCATGGTTTTGCAAAACCATGGGCTGGTATTCAATAAACTTAGTCCATATTAGGGGCTCCCATGTAAGGTCCAGATCAAAGCTCAGTTTTCGAGGAACGATCTTAACGGTTCTAGAAATCCTATATATACCCCATCCATTTCACTTCAAAACCCACAATTTGAAATCTGATTTATTCTCTCTAAGTGGAAGTATATGCTTCCTACCTGAGAGAAAAATAGGAATCAAATCTTGCGGGGACCTTCTGTAAGTGTTCTTTCGTTCTTTTCATTCGTTTTAGCGTTAAAGTTAAACTGCGTTTGACTTTCTGCATTGATCAGTTTATGGTCAATGTGAAGTTCGTTTGAACTCCATAACGTGAGCGTAATCACGATGGTTATAGTCCCTAGTGACTATACCTACTGATTACCACGTTATCTAGGCTCAGTGACGAGTCGAAGTTTCGGCCAAAATGCGCATTTACGCGTATTTTGTAACCAAACTACTCTAGGATATCAAAATCGTTTGTTTTGATACCAACCTTGTTTTCTAACTTACTTAAGCATGTTTTAACATGATTAGCTCGTCACTTTTAGTTTAGTGCTTATATGGGGTCGTAAAGGTAAGCGATCTAATCAATCGCTTATACTTTCGAACCCGACCCGTTTGGTCGATCATTAGGATCCGACCAAACACGTTAGGTGACCATAGTAGCATAGGGAATAACCTTCCGAGGTTATACCTTATGGTCACCTAGTTTAGATGGTTGTATGATAAGTAGTTTATATGCCTTAGGTAAATGACCAAAATGTCCTTTTCATGCATAATTGGTAATTAAGCATATGTAACCTAAACTTTTGTCACATAACTGATTATACAACATGATTAAACTTGTATAGGCATATAATACTTGTCATAGGACTAGTTAGACGTCTCGAACGCGCGTTTGCGCGCACGACGCGTTAAAGTAGCATAAGCTACCTTAATGGGTCGCGATGGGTCGAAAGCACTTAGGATAGGTTCCGATTTAGGATATAGGATTTGTTAAACCATATCACATGAGTTCCAACACTCATTTGGGTTGCAAGACCTCATTCTGTCCGATCTTCCGATTTAGGCGTCTAATGTTTGACTAGTGATTAAATTACTAGGTGCTGCTTGATTTCTCTGGTTTACTCGAGTTTGTTGAAGTACTATTGATTGAGGATACATTGCACTACGTGTGAGTACATAGTCCCCCTATTTTACTGTTTTCAAATGTGTTGGGGTGATTCATATGTATAAAATGTTTTCAAGGTTTAAACGATGATTTCAAAAACGAATAGAACGATTTATACTAAACTAATAACGATTTCGATAATGTGCACGAACTTGTTGGTTGTAGTTACATAACGAATGACATTCATTAATTTTGGCCGAACCGACCAGTATTAGGTTATGGTACCATAGGATCTGACAAATCCCGTTATTGCACTATACCCATGGTTATGTGTGGGTGTTGTGGGTAACGACTGAATCTGTAATTATTAATTTACCCTTTGGAGGTTTGTTAATACGAGAAGCGAGTGAATGATGAACGAGTCACGAAGGTTTGAATGTTATTAACGAGACGACCATATATAAGTTTTCACAATTAAAACGAGGATGATTTAAACGATTTAAACTAGTAAACGATTTGGAAATGATGTTAAACGATTTGGGTAAACGATTGGTTTTTGGTTAGTGTTTAGATAATGGGACGGGTGTAATATGGTGAAAACATGGTAGATACGCCGCTGGTACTTCTTATATATAAGTGTTTTCAACATATTACATACCGTGGCGTTATTTAGTTCACTTGGGTAAGCGATATTGAAACGATGTCACTCAACGATGTTTTCGAAATAATATACGAGTTTTATTAACGAGTTTTTACGAGATGTTTTACAAAATGGTTTTTCTAAAACAAAAGTGTTTTTGGGTTAAGAATCATGGCTACAAGATTTTATAAACGATAACCCATTTGGTTTGAGTTGGTTAATTATGTTGCAATACGCTTTTCAAAACGAGGTTTGTATTTTGACTCTTGAAGTCTAATAAAGTACTGCAACATGTAAACGAAGCCACGATTCCGATACTCTTATAAAACCTATGTACTCGCCAGCATTTCTTTGCTGACTTTGTTTTTACATATGTTTCAGGTGTTGTTGCTTGATTGACGTTCTAGGATGCATGCGTCACATAGGATCTGGAAGAGGCCTTAGTGACATAAAACGATGATAGTTGATATAAAACTTGTTTGTTATGTGTTAAAACAATGTTAATGCTTTAATATTATCAATAAAACGAAACACTTTTTGTATCCATGGTTATGAAACGATAATTCTGTTACAACACTCCCCGACGTTTCCGCCACGCTTTGTTGTTTTACGTGGTCGGGGTGTGACAGATGAGTTGGTATCAGAGACAATGGTTATAGGGAATTAGGTTATTAGTAATGTTTTGACCTAGACTATAACTTTAGGACCCTAACACAAGTTTACTTGTGTTTAGATTTTAAATCAAAACCGTCAACTATCCTTAGGTGATAACCACAATAAGAACGCTAAGTTCGAATCCGCTTTGAAAACTACTCATCCATTCTAGGATGATTGATTACTAGGTTTTGAACCCTCTGTTGTAAGGTTTTGAACCCTCTGTTGTAAGGTTTTGAACCCTACCAGTTTGACTCATTTTTAGCTTAGTGCCTTCTGAGTTTTCAAAATCTCGTCAAAGTTTGGGTCTAAATAATGTGAACACGTGCAAACTGGAAGAGTGAGTGCCTGTACTCTGAGTTTTCTATCTAAGGCTAGAGTGTTCGTACAAATCCACATAATCGGACCAGTCACTCTTACCTGGGAACTCTTGGGGTGAGTGTTCACTTATAGGCGAGCATGTCTTCGTGATACATTATTTTTGACCTATTTACTTTGATTAGTCACTCTGTGTCGTTTGTTTGTTCGAAGTAACGAACAAATGATCGCCTTTCTGGTGTTTTGACGGTATTTTCAATACCTCTTTTTCTTTTCAACCTCACTCGTTTCTCTTGTTTCCTTGTTAGATAATGCCTCCTCGACGTGAAGCACAATCTTTCACTATTGAAGAAATCACAGCCTTGGTCTCTCAGCAAGTGGCTGCTGTGCTTCCAGGCATTGTGACCCAAGTCCATGAGATATACAACAACAATAATAACAACAATAATGCGCCGTGTAACTTCAAGAATTTCAATACTGCGAAGCCGCTTAAGTTTTCTGGGTCGCAAGGAGCAACTGCGCTACTGCAGTGGTTTGAGAGTATCGAGAACACATTCAGACATGTGCAGTGTCCGAATGCGTGTAAGGTTGAATTTGCTTCGAGCGTGTTTGAGAAGCGAGCGCTTACCTGGTGGAATGGTATTATGCGCGACAGGGGTGCCGAAGTGGCATTGGCACAAACATGGGAAGAGCTTCGGGCTCTCATGATGAAGGAGTTTTGTCCCCGTCACGAAATTCAGTCTTTGGAGCGAGAGTTTGACGATTTAAAGCAAGATGGGGCTGAACACCGTGCATACATGGATCGTTTTGAGGAACTCGGTCTATTGTGTCCCACCATGGTTACCCCTCTGGAGAAAGCAATCGAGAGATATATCGATGGTATACCCGATTCTATTCTGGAGATTGTGACCAGTGTTAATCCTACTACCCTTCGTCAAGCAATCGAGTTGTCTGCTACCCTGACTGAGACTCAAGTCAGGAAGGGTAAACTCACCCGCAATGGTGATAAAAAGAAGGCGACTGATTTAGGGAAGGACAAGAAAAAGGGTAAGGGTAAGGAAGGTGAGACGTCGAAGAAATCGAGGAAGCGAAAGGGTGCTCAGAATTTTGATGTTACAGCACAGACTGCTCAGAACCTACCGGCTCAGCCACCTGCAAAGAAAGCGTATGCTGGTACCGCACCTCATTGTGCTCGTTGCAACGGTCATCACGTTGCACAACAGGCTTGCAAGCAATGCACGACGTGTGGTAAACTTGGGCATTTGGCAAATACTTGTCGTTTGGGACAGAATCAAGTTGCTCAGGTTCCAGCTCCGGGTCAGGGGAATATTGTGAGATTCCCACCGGGTTCATGTTTTAATTGTGGAGAGTATGGTCACTTCCGCAACAATTGTCCGAGACTGGTGAATGCAAACGCGAATGCTAACGCGAACCCGAATGCGAATGTCAATGTTAATGTGAATCCCCCTCGAGGGCGAGCGTACAATTTGAATGCAAACAAAGCGAGGGCTGACAACGAGGTTGTCAATGGTACGTTTCTTGTTAACAATCAACCTGCATCTATTCTTTTTGATTCTGGTGCCGATAGAAGTTTTGTTTCATTGTCATTTGAGTCCTTGCTTGCGATACCTAGAACCAAACTAAGGAAACCCTTATCTGTCGAAGTTTCTACTGGTAAACCTCTTGTTCTCGATTCTGTTATTCGTGATTGTCAGTTAAACCTTGATAACCATCTTTTTCCTATTGACCTCACACCGATGCAACTTGGGAGTTTCGATATTATCGTTGGAATGGATTGGTTAACTAAACACCACGCTGAGGTGGTTTGTTTCGATAAGATTGTTCGTATTCCTTTGTCTTCTGGCGATGTTCTAGAAATTCATGGAGAGAAGCCATCAGGTGGATTGAAGCTTATGTCGTGTACAAAGGCCCAAAGTTATTTGCGAAAAGGATATGTTGCTTTTCTGGCACATGTCACCGAGGAGAAAAGCAAGAGCAAGAGTATTCAGGATATTCTGATTGTTCGGGATTATCCGGAGGTGTTTCCCGATGAACTGCCTGGTTTGCCTCCAGTTCGTCAAGTCGAGTTTCATATTGACCTTATACCCAATGCCAACCCGATTGCAAAAGCACCTTATCGTCTTGCACCGTCGGAGATGCAAGAGTTATCGAAACAGCTTCAAGAGTTATCTGATAAAGGATTCATCCGACCGAGCTTTTCACCTTGGGGAGCTCCTATCCTCTTCGTGAAAAAGAAAGACGGATCTTTTCGAATGTGTATAGATTATCGTGAGCTTAATAAGCTCACCATCAAGAATCGATATCCCCTACCTCGAATTGATGATCTCTTCGACCAGCTACAGGGTGCTTCATGCTTTTCCAAGATCGACCTGCGTTCTGGGTATCATCAACTTCGTGTTCTCGAAGAAGATATTCCCAAAACTGCTTTCCGCACAAGATATGGGCATTACGAGTTCACTGTCATGCCTTTTGGTTTGACGAATGCTCCAGCTATCTTTATGGACTTAATGAATAGGGTCTGCAAACCTTATTTGGACAAGTTCATTATTGTGTTCATCGACGATATTCTCATTTATTCAAAATCTCGAGCCAAGCACGAGCAACACCTTCGCTTAACATTGGAACTCTTGAAGAGGGAAAAACTTTTTGCTAAATTCTCCAAGTGTGAATTCTGGCTTAAAGAAGTTCAATTCTTGGGTCATATAGTCAATGAGTAGGGTATTCATGTGGATCCATCCAAGATTGCTGCTATTAAGGACTGGAATACAACGACGACGCCTACAAAGGTTCGATATTTTCTTGGTCTTGCTGGTTATTATCGTCAATTCATTTCAAATTTCTTGAAGATTGCGGTTCCACTCACTGCTTTGACTCAGAAAAATAAGCCTTTTGAGTGGGGACCCAAGCAAGAAGAAGCGTTCCAAACGCTGAAGAAGAAGTTATGTAATGCTCCTGTTCTATCTCTGCCCGAGGGAAGCGATGATTTCGTTGTCTATTGCGATGCGTCCAAATTAGGCCTTGGTTGCGTCCTTATGCAATGAGGTAAAGTTATTGCATATGCATCTAGGTAGCTGAAAGTTCACGAGAAGAACTACACGACTCATGATCTTGAGTTAGGAGCTGTGGTTTTCGCGCTTAAAATCTGGAGACACTACCTCTATGGAACGAAGTGTGTGGTTTTCACAGACCACAAAAGTCTCCAGCACATTCTTAATCAGAAAGAGCTGAACATGAGGCAACGACGTTGGGTTGAACTCTTAAACGATTATGACAGCGAGATTCGCTACCACCTTGGTAAGGCGAATGTTGTAGCCGATGCGCTTAGTCGAAAGGAGCGAGTCAAGCTTCATTCTGTTCGAACACTATCTGATCTTCAAACTCATGTCCTTCAGCAATTTTGTGTTTCACAAAATTTGATAGGTAATGAATTACCACGTCAACTTGAGCTTAAGCTCGAAGCGAAAGACGATGGTTTGCTCTATTTTAAGGATCGATTGTGGATTCTGAAACAAGACGATCTTCGCACTTTAGCGATGGACGAATCACATAAGTCTCGATATTCTGTCCATCCTAGTGCCGATAAAATGTACAAGGATCTTCGTACTAAGATCTGGTGGCCTGGTATGAAGAAAGATGTTGCCTTGTATGTGTCAAAATGCCTAACTTGTCTCAAAGTCAAGGCAGAACATTAACGACCTTCTGGTTTGCTTGTACAACCAGAGATACCAGTTTGGAAATGGAAAAACATTGCCATGGATCTCATTACTAAGTTACCACGTACATCTAAAGGTCACGATGCTATTTGGGTTGTAGTTGATCGTTTGACAAAATCTGCTCACTTCTTACCAATCCGTGAGGATTTCTCTGCTGAGAAGCTTGCCAAGATCTATGTAGACGAGATTGTATCACGACATGGTGTTCCTTTAGTTATCATTTCCGATCGTGATGCTCGATTTTCATCTCATTTTTGGAAGGCCATGCAATCTGCTTTGGGAACCCAACTGAATCTAAGCACTGCTTATCATCCCCAAACAGATGGCCAATCTGAGAGAACGATTCAAACTTTGGAGGATATTCTTAGAGCATGCGTGATAGACTTTGGTGGTAATTGGGATTCTCATCTGCCACTGATCGAGTTCTCCTACAACAATAGCTATCATGCTAGCATTAAAATGGCACCATTCGTAGCTCTCTACGGTCGAAAATGCCGTTCACCTGTCTGTTGGAACGAGACCAGTGAAGCTCAGCTTACTGGACCTAAGCTCTTTCTGGAAACAACAGACAAAATCAAGAGAATCCGCGATAATCTTGTGACAGCGCAAAACCGTCAAAAGAGATATGCGGATCTGCGATGCAAGCCCTTAGAATTTCAAATCGGAGACTGT
Organism: Helianthus tuberosus; assembly: GCA_030545235.1. Classification (NCBI taxonomy): domain Eukaryota; kingdom Viridiplantae; phylum Streptophyta; class Magnoliopsida; order Asterales; family Asteraceae; genus Helianthus; species Helianthus tuberosus. Next base: position 9,607 of record JARYGA010034262.1, on the reverse strand, counting down.
GTCCTACTCAAGGTGTCACTTTGGAAGGGAGTGGTGAGATTTGGAAAGAAAGGAAAACTTGCACCTCGATATGTGGGACCATTTAAGATTGTGGAAAGAATTGGAAAGGTTGCCTATCGTCTAGAGCTACCTCCAGAGCTTGGAAATATTCACCCGACTTTTCACGTGTCCAATCTGCAAAAGTGTTTAGCTGACGCTGATCTACACATTCCTCTTGACGAGATCCAAATCGATGAAAAAATGCACTTTGTCGAGAAACCCGTGGAGATCGTGGACCGTGCTTTCAAACAGTTGAAGAACAAATGGATTCGATTGGTCAAAGTTCGCTGGGAATCCAAACGTGGCCCAGAGTTTACTTGGGAACGTGAGGACCAGATGAAAATGAAATATCCGCATTTGTTTTCACAAGCTTCCTCTAGTTAAAATTTTGGGACGAAATTTCCTGAAGTAGGGGAGACTGTGACAACTGTGTTCTGTAATCGATGTACGATGTAAAACAATGATGATTATTAATAAAACAATGTGGTTTGGTGTTATTATATGTGTTTTGGCGTTATTATATGTGTAATTGTGTTTAGTGATTTTACAATTTGATTCGATTCCAATTTCAAGCTCTAAATCGCTTTCTGGAAGGTTATACGCAAACTGGTGCTTAAACGCCGTCAGTATAACGCGACAAACACTCCGGAATAGTGACATAGGCTTAACATACCTTAAATAACCTCCACATAACTTAGAAATAAGTTTTGAATGGTTTGGTGTGTCGAAATCAACTTTGTTTGATCGTAGGGACTATTTGTGTCAAACTGTGAAACTATGCCGATTTATATAGTAACGAACATTCTGGAACTTGATCATAAGTTAAACATACCCTAAATAACCTTTACATATCTTAGAAATAGGCTTTGAGGGGTTCGGTATGCTAAAATAAACTTTATGCTCATTCAGGGACTAAAAGCGTCAAAAAGTGCATAAGTTTGCAATTTCGCGCATACCTTACGTTCTGAATACATCCGGACATCCAAAAATTTATGTAAGCATTAAAATATTTTATTTTAGTGTTTGGCATGATAAAATTCCATTCGTCGCTTAATTTGATCGTTTTTGCGTTCGTTACGACTTCCGTCGTAATTAAGCGAATAACGCAACCGTACGACCAAACGAACCGACATCCGAGATGTTTTTGAGCATATTTTAAGTTCCCTGTCCTTTAACTTTATTTTAAAGCCTTGAAATGGGGTTAACGGGGCTTAAAAGTGCCAAAAAAATCAAGTTTTACAAGTGCAGGGACCATTTTTGAAATTTCTGGCAGATTCAATGTACCTAGTCCATTTTGAAGTGTTGATGGTTTTCACCCATGGTTTTTCAAAACCATGGGCTGGTATTTAATGAACTTAGTCCATATTAGGGGCTCCCATGGTTTTAGAAAACCATGGGCACACATGTAAGGTCCAGATCAAAGCTCAGTTTTCGAGGAACGATTTTAACGGTTCTAGAAATTCTATATATACCCCATCCATTTCACTTCAAAACCCACAATTTGAAATCTGATTTATGCTCTCTAAGTGGAAGTATATGCTCCCTACCTGAGAGAAAAATCGGAATCAAATCTTGCGGGGAGCTTCTGTAAGTGTTCTTTCGTTCTTTTCATTCGTTTTAGCGTTAAAGTCAAACGGCGTTTGACTTTCTGCATTGATCAGTTTATGGTCAATGTGAAGTTTGTTTAAACTCCATAACGTGAGCGTAATCACGATGGTTATAGTCCCTAGCGACTATACCTACTGATTACCACGTTATCTAGGCTCAGTGACGAGTCGAAGTTTCGGCCAAAATGCGCATTTACGCGTATTTTGTAACCAAACTACTCTTGGATATCAAAACCGTTTGTTTTGATACCAAACTTGTTTTCTAACTTAGTTAAGCGTGTTTTAACATGCTTAGCTCGTCACTTTTAGTTTAGTGCTTATATAGGGTCGTAAAGGTAAGCGATCTAATCAATCGCTTATACTTTCGAACCCGACCCGTTTGGTCAATCATTAGGATCCGACCAAACACATTAGGTGACCATAGTAGCATATGGAATAACCTTCCGAGGTTATACCTTTTGGTCACCTAGTTTAGATGGTTGTATGATAAGTAGTTTATATGCCTTAGGTAAATGACCAAAATGCCCTTTTCATGCATAATTGGTAATTAAGCATATGTAACCTAAACTTTTGTCACATAACTGATTATACAACATGATTAAACTTGTATAGGCATATAATACTTGTTATAGGACTAGTTAGACGTCTCGAACGCGCGTTTGCGTGCACGACGCGTTAATGTAGCATAAGCTACCTTAATGGGTCGCGATGGGTCGAAAGCACTTAGGTTAGGTTCCGATTTAGGATGTAGGCTGTGTTAAACCATATCACATGAGTTCCAACACTCATTTGGGTTGCAAGACCTCATTCTATCCGATCTTCCGATTTAGGCGTCTAATGTTTGACTAGTGATTAAATTACTAGGTGCTGCTTGATTTCTCTGGTTTACTCGAGTTTGTTGAAGTACTATTGATTGAGGATACACTGCACTACATGTGAGTACATAGTCCCCCTATTTTACTATTTTCAAATGTTTTGGGGTGATTCATATGTACAAAATGTTTTCAAGGTTTAAATGATGATTTCAAAAACGAATAGAACGATTTATACTAAACTAATAACGATTTTGATAATGTGAACGAACTTGTTGGTTGTATTTACATAACGAATGACATTCATTAATTTTGGCCGAACCGACCAGTATTAGGTTATGGTACCATAGGATCCGAAAAATCCCGTTATTGCACTATACCCATGGTTATGTGTGGGTGTTGTGGGCAACGACTGAATCTGTAATTATTAATTTACCCTTTGGAGGTTTGTTAATACGAGAAGCGAGTGAACGATGAACGAGTCACGAAGGTTTGAATGTTATTAACGAGACGACCATATATAAGTTTTCACAATTAAAACGAGGATGATTTAAACGATTTAAACGAGTAAACGATTTGGAAACAATTTGGAAACGATGTTAAACGATTTGGGTAAACGATTGGTTTTTGGTTAGTGTTTAGATAATGGGACGGGTGTAATATGGTGAAAACATGGTAGATACGCCGCTGGTACTTCTTATATATAAGTGTTTTCAACATATTACATACCGTGGCGTTATTTAGTTCACTTGGGTAAACGATATTGAAACGATGTCACTCAACGATGTTTTCGAAATAATATACGAGTTTTATTAACGAGTTTTATTAACGAGTTTTTACGAGATGTTTTACAAAATGGTTTTTCTAAAACAAAAGTGTTTTTGGGTTAAGAATCATGGCTACGAGATTTTATAAACGATTGTTGCAATACGCTTTTCAAAACGAGGTTTGTATTTTGACTCTTGAAGTCTAATAAAGTACTGCAACATGTAAATGAAGCCACGATTCCGATACTCTTATAAAACCTATGTACTCGCCAGCATTTCTTTGCTGACTTTGTTTTTACATATGTTTCAGGTGTTGTTTCTTGATTGACGTTCTAGGATGCATGCGTCACATAGGATCTGGAAGAGGCCTTAGTGACATAAAACGATGATAGTTGATATAAAACTTGTTTGTTATGTGTTAAAACAATGTTAATGCTTTAATATTATCAATAAAACGAAACACTTTTTGTATCCATGGTTATGAAACGATAATTCTGTTACAACACTCCCCGACATTTCCGCCACGCTTTGTTGTTTTACGTGGTCGGGGTGTGACAGACTATCCGTACCATATCGACACGCATGACATTGCTTCACGGGACAGAGGAAATATGGCTAAAACATGGTGGATACGCCGCTGGTACTTCCTATATATAAGTGTTTTAGGCATATTGGCAAACTTTCGTGGAAAGATGCCATGTGGGGCTCGGCGATAATTAAAACAATTTGGACCGTTTAAAGCTTTTTGTGAAAACAAAATTTTTAAGAATAAAACTTTCTTGTAACATTGGTTTAACAATTGACTCAAGTTAACACCACGTCATAAGAACTTTTCGTAACAATCAAGTTTTCCATAAGACCTTTTGATAACTCAACAAAACCTTTTCGACAACGTTGGCTGGAACATCGACTCAAGTTCAACGCCACGCCGTACGAAAGTTTTCCTAAAACCAAACTTTTTCTTTAAAACGTCATTGTCTTAAACTTTTCAAGAACTGAATACAACTTTTGGATCGCTAACTCATGCATTACCAATCTTTAGTTGATCGAATCGCCTTACCCATCTCTTTCTCATGTCACCAAGATGCTCTCACTAATCAATTCTCGATCGATCGCTCATTCACTTTTCGCTCACCCTAACATAATTTCGCCGCTTACTCGTGTCAATGCTCGCTACTCGTTCTCGAATCAACTCTTGTAGCCCTCCTTGTGGATTAATTTCGGGATGAAATTTCCTAAAGCAGGGAAGACTGTAACAACCCGCACTTTAGTGCTTGTTACTCTCGCTACACTAGTTACGCCTAGCACCACAGATTCGGATCATAATGTAACTATATCGCTTCCAACGCCATTTCGCATATATATTCGCATACTTTAAACACGCTATATCGCACATCACAACGTATACACTAACAATAACGATGACATCGCGTGAATAGTTAAGTCGCTCCCATCGATCGTTGTGATGCAACGCAATCACGCTAATGACGTACTTAAGAGGTTCCCATCGATCATCGTAAAGCGTCGCAATGCTAACACAAACTCAACGCAATTACTTATGCTATGACCTGTTATATATACAATAATAATAATAGTGAAATTGTTGAAACTATCTAAACACGCACTCGCAGGCACACCAATTCAATTGCACTTAACAAGACGCTACTTATATCGCTAAAACGCTTAATGTGTCCACAATACTTAACGCAACAAAACACGTCGAACGAAACGAAAGACGGAAAACCAACTCGCACAAGCCGCCCGATCAAATGACCATTCGATCGAATGGACATCCATCTGGATGACCATCCGATCGGATGGCCATCCGATCGAACAACCGTCCGACCCACGTAACTTCCCACCACCTTTTTCCCTCTCGCCTATAAATACCCCACTTGTCACATCAATTGTTCGTTGATGTGACAGCCTCATCCGACCAGCACGCTCTCAAGCACTTCTCTCTCAATTCATCGCGATTCTGTAAGTATTCCATCCTAAATCTTGTACTTCTATCACCAGCACACACTTTCTCAATCATCTTCTCCATCGATTCATAAGTTTTCACCGTATCTGGGTTGTTTTAGAGTGACGTCACCTCGGGTTCTTATGAACATTGAAGTACGACCTCATCTCATCAAGAACGGTCCAGATCTAAAGGATTTCTACATGATTTTACACGAAACTAAGCTAAATCTAAACACTTTTCAACTGATTCAAACTTTCTTTCAACTCTTTTACACTCTTCTATGCAAAACCGATGGAATCTAAGCTCGTTCAGGTTCTCTACTCATTCTCTAGTGGGGAACCGGTCTGAGAACGGATTTCTATCAAAGAGACGACCGATTCACGGGTTGAACATGGAACTCCGTCAAGAACAGCTGAGTCTGATCGAATGGGGTGATTCCCATCCGATCGAACGAATTGGACCAGATATGATCTCCCATTGTTTAACCCGCCATCATGCCGTCTCCTTTAAACCACAAAACTTTGAACTTAGAAAACTTGGTGAAATTTTCAAAGAAACAGGTTGCTCGATTGAATCACCGTCCGATCGGACTTCCATCCGATCGAACGACCATTCGGTCAGGTGACTACCCTATACAAACTCAACACTTAACCAATTTGCAAAAGTTTCAAGAAGGATCACACTTCCAGGCGAATAGTCATCCGATCGGATGACCATCCGATCGGATGACCATCCGATCGAATGACTATCCGACTGGGAGACTTATTCCTTTGCAACTCCAACTTTTCAAACGAACAACCATCCGATCGAACGGCCATCCATCCAGATGACCATCCGATCGAATGACTTTATTTATACTACAACGAAAACTTCAAACGTTCAACATTTCACAAACACACTTTTCCAACCGAATGACCATCCGACCGAACAGTCATCCGTCTGGATGAGTCATCCGATCGAACCACCATCCGATCCAACATCACACTCGACGCACTGTTACGCGCTGTTCAACGCTTATGCTATCGTTCTGTGATCAGGCTAACTCAGACGCACTCTCAATCAATCCAATCAAGTTGTGTTTACTTGTTAAACACCTACTGTGAGTATACTTGACCCCCCTTTTAACGCTTTAAACACACTTTTGGGGTGCAACATACGTTTATATCAAAAACACACTTATCAAAACGCAGTACACAATCTAAACTATTATCACATGCGAATGACTGATGTACATATTTACACGTGATGCTTGATACATATGTGCTAGGACTTTTACTCGTGACGTCCCACCTTAGCTAGCATCGAGTGACTTAGCTGGTAGTATTTGTTTTGTAGTGTATATGTTGTGTGTCTCGTTTATGTATGTGGAAATTCGCAGATCTTTTTATCTACTATGCTATTATATCAAACATGTATATTGTACTGACATTATTTTAATGTATGTTGCAGGTTAATCGTAGTCTATCTCGAAATCAAGCTAGGAAGTCTAGAAACACACAATAAATCTAGGTTGCCGGATTTGTATTGTTTGAGAGAACATGAAATCTGTATGACTGTTTACTGATTATATTGTTTATCAGTATGGGATAATGAACACATTAAATATTGTCGCTAAATAGTTGTTATGAATTCTCTTGAGCAATCTGATTCGCCTAGTGCCGCGCCCCGATGATTCCGCCATCGGTTGGGGTGTGACAGCTGGAAAGTTCGAATTCAGTAAGTGAGAGAGAATTTCGGAGTTGTGGAAGTTGAGAAATGAAGATGTGGGTTCGTATTTATAGGTTGGAAATGACTTGGAACGAAAGGGATGTTTGGGCGAAAGGTTCCTTTCGTGCAAAGGGGAGCCATTCGCACGAGAGGGTTATTCCCTGTTGCACGAAAATTCAAGTTTGACGATTTCACGTGTTTTGTCGGTTTTAAGCACTTTAAACGTGTAAGTGAAATGTGTGAGTGAAATGTATGAATAAATGAATGTATAAATGAATTTTGCATGTATAGTCTAGTATGAGTTTGCGTATAATTGTATCAAGTATAGATGAAATATAATCAAGTATGTAACGAATGTATAACAAGTATAGATGAAATATGTATGACAAATTGGAAAAAAGATTGAGTTTTCATTATGATTTAAGTATCGGATTACAATGATTGGAAATGAAATACGATTACAAAGGCTTAGAAGTTTCCATAAATAGAAATAAAATCAAACTTGCTAAATAAGGAAAGTTACAAAAAGTGAGGCATTACACAAATCATTGCATAGTATTAAGAAACATCGTACCTTAATCGGTTATGGCTTGGTTAGCTACTCATAGTGACAAATAAAACCAAAGAATTCATCAAATACATGATTGAATCTAAAGGAAAATGGATAATACGAAGGGTCTAACTCAGTAAGGATCGATATCTCGACCTCATGTATGCTATTCTTCCTTAAATCCTCTTCGCGTCAATCCTATCTTGAATCTACCTCCTTGGAACAACCCTTTTTTCTCTATTCTTACTCCTGAGTTCACAACTTAGGTTTTCCAACGATACCTCATTGTTTAAATAGGGTCTAGGATGAATACGGGTGGGTTACGATTTGTGATGTAAACTTGAAGGGAAGGAACTGGTATTTAAAGATTGTTGTGATCGTCGTTAATTCCAGATTTCCGATGCAAACATAGGTGATGTAAACTTCTCAAACAGTGCTGAGAAGGAACTGGTATTTAAAGATGTTTACCATGTTCCGAGAATAAATAAAAACCTCGTCTCAGTACCATCACTTTAGAAGGAACAACGTTTTCCTATATGGTGATCTCAATCACACCATATATATGGAACAGCCTTTTGTATTCGAAGACAAAACCAAACATAGCTATGTGCCTATGTATGTAAGTTAAAGAAAGTTGTACATGGGTTAAAGTAGTCACCCAGAGCTTGGTATGGAAAAATTGTAGAATTTCTGGAATATAACAGGTTTGTTAGCACTTCGTCTAGCACAAGCCTGTTTGTAAACACACAAGGCAGCCAAGTAGCAGTAGTATTGGTCTATGTCGATGATCTTATGCTAACCGGTGATTTGGAGGAAGAGCTAGTCCAGTTGAAGGAGAATTTGAACACTAGGTTCAAGATAAAGACTTGGGATGCCTCAGACATTTTCTTAGTTTGGAGGTGGAATACCATGAATCAGGTATTCTATTACACCAGCGAAAGTACTCAACTAATATGTTTTTCAAGTTTGAGATAATGAACTCAAAGCCCGACATAACTCCGATTGATGTCAACACAAAGATATATGCTGATGAAGGTAAAGAATTAGAAGACCAAACTGAGTATAGAAAGATCATTGGTAGTTTGATTTATCTAACCTTAACGAGGCTAGATATAACATTTAGTGTGGGTGTATTAAGCCGTTATATGCAGAACCCACACAAGCCCCATGTGTACGTTGTTCGAAGAGTATTGAAGTACGTTAAGGGAACCATTGATTACGAAGTTGAGTTCAAGAAGGAGCATAATATCGAGTTAACATGGTATTGCAACGCAGACTATGCTGGTGACCTAAGTACCCGTCGATCAACCACTTGTTCTGTGTTTCTAGTTGGAAATAGTGTTGTCTCATGGTGTAGCAAACGTCAACCAATCGTATCTCTTTTAACAACCGAAGCTGTCAGCAGCTATGGCAGTGCAAAAACTAGTCTGGTTAGTTCGCCTGATGGGGGACTTAAATCAGAAAATTGAGTATAAAGTTAAATTGTTATGTGATAGCCGATCAGCTATTCAGTTAGCTGAAAACCCGACTTTCATGCTCGTACCAAACATGTTGAAGTTCTTCATTATTTTTGTTCGAGAGAGTTTTACGAGGAGAAGTTGATCTGATGTATGTGGAAACCAGTCAACAATCATATGATTGAGTTGTGTTCGAAGATGAGGTTGAGTAGAGTCGGTGTTGAGAGGGAGTGTGAAAATACATCACTGGCTTGATTTCAATTATTTGAAACTAGGTTAGAACCCCGTGTATTACACGAGTTGAATAAATGTAATTTTATATATTAAATAATAAAAACTTATATCTTTATGAACCTTGTATATTGTACGGGTTAAATACATGTGATTTTATATATCAAATAATAAAAAAGTTATATATTTAAAAACCATGTGTATTACACAGATTAAATAAATGTAATTTTGTATACTAAATACTAAAAACGTCGTATCTTTGAAAAAACCCGTGTATAATCAGGTTGAATAAATCTACCAAATAATAAAAAATTACATCCTTAAAAACCACGTATATTACACGTGTTAAATAAATATAAAAAAGAGTTATATCTTTAAAAACCATGTGTATTACACAGATTAAATAGATGTATTTTTGTGTATTAAATACTAAAAACGTCGTATCTTTAAAAAACCAGTGTATAGTCGGGT
>JARYGA010034261.1:0-26889 GCA_030545235.1 Helianthus tuberosus | reverse complement strand
ATCCAAAAAGATTTTAGTGTGTTTTAGCATAAATTTTGAAAAATTCAAAAATATTTTCAACAACTGATGTTGGAGAGCTGATACTCAAAATTTCAAGTGCTGAACATGATGACAACTAGTTTGGGAGAGAGTTGAACATTTTGTGAGGGGAAGTTTGTTTAAATTGAATGAATGAAAATGACATACCTGCAAATGGTTCATCAGAGATTGTAAATGATAAATCATTCTTAGATTTGATCTACAAATGGTTATAAGAAATTTTATTTTTGGGTAGAGATTTGTGCAGGTAAGAGCCAGAAATCAATTCTGAAGCTAAGTAGATTTTGAAAGTTTATAGAGAGCCAGGTTCCGATACCTGAGGACTCTGTGATTTTTAACAAGCCAGGCTGCGATCCCAGCATATCGAAAGGGGGAGTCTGAAGACACCTAAAGGAAGGAATGTATTGGTGCAGAGGGAAAAGAGAAGAGAGGAGATTTGAGGATACTTACAGCGTCAGATACTTCAGAGAGTTCGAGAGGACTGATAAAGACTGAAGATGCGAAGACTCGACACTTTAAGACTCGTCAACATTCGAGGGGGAGTCTGTTGGTGCATACGTCTGTCGACTTCGTCTTGTATCAAGTCTTGTACATAGATTGATAGATCAGAGTGCGACGTACGAGAAAATATGAGATTTTAGGGTGTTTAAGTGATGAGTTCGCTTGAAGATGTTGAGTTCACTTGAAAGGATCCTGTGTTGTTTCAAGCGAAACCACCTAGGGTCAGTTCGCTTGAACTGCACTTTGTCACATTCAAGCGAATCCAGGATCTCTATAAATAGGCACCTCAAGCGAAATCTAGTGAATTCTTTCCGGTTAGAGCAACAAAGTGCCGCCGAAGTGTCGTCTCGCTGTAAAACATTCCAGAATCAATATTACGACAGTTTAATGTGTATATCTTGCTGAATTGACCTCAGAATGTCTGTTTCCGCCTTTCATTCTGAGTAAAACTCTTCTGAACGACTCGTTCGGGTCTAAAAACGATCCTTCATCTATCAGATCAAAATTCCATAAATCCGAGTTTTGAGATTTCATCACTAAGATTTTCTCTCAATTTTAGTTTTTTTTTCTAATCGTTCCATTTTTAGTGTAAGAACACATAAATCGTCGACTGCCATAATTTTCACGTTTATTCGTGTACTTAATTTTATCAATTAATTTTCTAACTTCATATTCGAATTTCTAGCGATAACGCCAAATTTAAAATTACGTATAAAAAGATTCTAATGTAATGTTTTTTTAATCTATGCTTAATAAATAAGTAACTGATTGCACTACATATCACAATTTTGTGATCTCAAGATACTTTTTCCTGCTTCTCCTATCTCACCCTTTCATATTATCTTTCTTAAATTAAAGAATAGTTAATCATGTATTATCTCATAATATTGTTTTATAATTTCTAAGGTTTCATTACTAATTATTTAATATTTCTTTATTTAGGTTTCTAACCTATTTCAGTAATACATCATTTCCTCTAAAAAATCATACACATATTATGTTTTTTAGGGCATGTCTATAGGTACAATCAAAATATTTAGGAAAAATTATCAAAATGTTGCTTGACCAAGTGTATTTTCAAATTTGTCACCCTCCTGCGTCCTTGGAAGGATGACTCAGCCTCGGAAGCGTCGGTCAAGCATTGGGAAACGTCGGCCAATCCTCGGGAAGCGTCCGGTGTGTTTCACGCGACACATGTTCGATGTTGAAGCGTCCGCCTCAGTGCTAACGCGTCCGTGAAGCTTCGGAAGCGTCGGCCAAAGACGCAGTTTTGTATATTTGTCCAATTTTTTTATATCTTATAAACGTCCAAATTTTTTTTATAACATATAAACATTTCTAACATGGGATCCGGTTAAGATGTATGTTAACGGAGTTAAATTTCAAACAATATAAATAAACACATGTTATTTTTTAGTCAAAAATTTTATATTAAACACTATAATTAAACATCAAAACATAACATAATAAAAATAAAAATAAAAACAAACAACACATAATATTATATCTAAAACCATGTCCTAATAGCCTCCCACTCCGAGACATGTTTAAACTCATGTCTCTCTTCGTGACGGTAGTTGATGAGGGCCACCTCCTTCTGATCGTCCTCCCCAAGGTCCGGCATTTCCGTTTCGACCTTCTTGAAATAGCGATCAAATCTCTCACATTCTAACCGTACGACACGGAACCTGGCGGATAGTGCGTCAACGGTCCGGTTGTGGTCCGGACCACGTAGTTGGGCGAAATTCTGTTGAACACGGAGCCAGAGCCCACCGTGTCCTCGACGTGGAGGATCGATCATGGCCTGCTCCCATGCTTCGCAAAGAGCAATATCCTCAACGTCAGTCCAGGAGTTGGCCATTGTCGGGTTGTTGACGGCGTCGGTTTTATAGTGAAAATGGCTGATTTTGTTTGCAAAATTTTGAAAACGGCGGGTGTTTGATAACTGAAAAGCGAACGGGTTATATGGGGGGGGGGGGGGGTAAATACGAGTGCATGCAATGGTCACAGTTAAAACGGTCTTTTGAGTTTCCATTTTTTTTTCGTAAGTTTCGGGAAGCGTCGGTCAAGCATTGGAAAACGTCGGCCAATCCTCGGGAAGCGTCTGGTCAAGCCTTGGAAGCGTCCGGTAAAGCCTCAGAAGCGTCTGTTCAAGCTTCGGAAGTGGCGGCAAGCCTCGGAAGCGTCGGCCATCCTCGGAAAAGAAAACGGACGCTTGAAAAGAAAACAGACGCTTTAAAAGAAAACGGACGCGTGTCGCTTGAAGAGAAAACGGACGCGTGTCCCTTGAAAATAAACGGACGCTTCAACGTGAAAAGCGGACGCTTCAACGAGACATGCGGACGCTTCCGAGGCTGAGTAGTCCTTCCAAGGACGTAGGAGGGTGACAAATTTGAAAATACACTTGGTCAAACGACATTTTGGTAATTTTCCCAAATATTTATACATGGGTCAAAGGAAATTCAATTAGGTGGTTGGTTGACTGGTTTGGGTCATGACCACACCCTTAGGATAGTGGTTTTGGATGGTGGATGAGAGAGCGATGACATGGCGCTGACATGGAGGGTCATGGTGGTCATGAGGGTCATGACCACACCCTATAGCCTAAGCAAGACGATGCTAGATCGGACAAAACCACACATGACATTGTCAATGTGTGGCTAGGAGAAGTTGTAGGAGAATAAACACATTGTACGGACAATAATATTGTAACATTATATAACCAACCTTCTATTCCTTCACCAATATAATATAGTACCTTTGTTCCATCTTATTTACTCGTCTGTATATATATATATCTCTCTCTAGAAACAAATTCATGTTCATCCAATTTTCGTTTTTTGCTTTGTATAATTTGAAAATATTTCTCATGGAGTTTTGGATGGTTTCAGACGTTTACTTGGAGCCTACACGACAAGGTTTTTGGAAGTTGGGTGTTTTGATTCTGGATCTTCGTTTCTCCAACAACTCTTTGTGTTAGCATATATCCGACCCGTTTTGATAAACTGGCTGGGAAAATGTGGCACGGCGGCCTACATCTGCCTGACCAACCTCATATGGTAAATCATTTTCTATCATACACGATACATGATATACTTAGATTTTTAAGGTTAGCGGTACGTCAACGTCCGCTCGCATGCCTAATTCAATCATTTTACCAAACAAATTAATATTACGTCGTTTTCTATGTTGTAATTCTCTTCTTTTGGTACTCGTGTCTTTGTCGCTATCGCGATGATGTTAGGTCTATACGTTATGGTATTACAATGGATATATGATAAGTAAGCACACATGTATAAAACATAAAACATGAAGACCTATGGTACAAAGTTTTTTACATATGGTAAAATGTTTAGGCTAGTTGTATGTTAATGTTTCTAATAATGATTTTTATTTGGTGTTAATATAGGAACAAGTATCTAGCCCTCCTCAAATCTTGGAGTTTTGTGAGTCAGATTTATTCCAAGAGACCATGCAAAAATCAGATGTTACATCTGTATCAAATTGTTGTTATGAAGAACAACCATCCTATGCCAAAAATCTCACTTTCCCCCTTGATATGATAAATTACCCTATGCTCGCTAGCGCTATCTCTGTCGCAACCACTTCCGACAATGGTAACTGCTGCGGAGGGGACGACAACTACACCACCATGTTTGATGAAAAAATAGTAGAAAATAACATTTCCACCCCTCTAGATCTCACAAACCTACATCAATATAATTCTTTTAGTCCTCAAGATGATCAATTTGATCTCCCTCTACTCCAAAACCAGATTTCGTTCGCCACGGATGGGCTTGTTCCGCTATATCCTCAACCGACTGATCAGACTGATGTTGTGTCCATCATGGGACCAATAAACGAGTTCCAATCCATGCCACCTTCCAAGTGCATGCGCAACAACAACTCTTCATCCCTTAGCCATTGTTTTCTTGATCAACCTTACCTTCCATTGAGAAACTCAAACCCTAGCTTGCCAGTCCAAAGTTGTGGAATTTTTTATGGGAATTTGTTGTTGTCGAATGAGATTCGAGTTCATGAAGTAGATTTCCAAGATGATAATAATGGCATTTTCTACTCGGACCCCCTCTCACACCCTTATAATTCTAATGAACTCAAGGTATGTCACTACTAGAAAACTATGCAGTTTCGACCTATAAAAACCGTCGCAAATGTTGCGACAAAAGTTAAGTTGGCCACAAATTAGCGACTGCACATATTCAGTCGCAAAACGATTGCAAAATTTGCATTCGCTTAAGTTGGTCACAAACCCATTGCAAAATTTGTGACCATTTAATTTTTCTCGTGTAGCGGAAAAACAAAAAAAAGGATAAATTAAAGTTTAAATTCAAATATTCGTCTCAACATTGAAATTAATCAAAACTCAGCATTTGCAGCCAAGAAAATACGTCACAAAATTAGCGACCAAAACTTAGGTGGTCATGAATTAGCGACTGACATCTATTTAGTAGCTAGATCTACAACCGCTTAAGTTCTATCACATAATTTGTGACTAAATAGAAAAGTTAATCAAAGAATTAATTAATAAAAAAATTTAAAGCATAGTAATGTTATCTATATTTGGTTGGGCCCTCCTAATCCCAAAGTCCAAATTAACCATATCTTTTTCAATGAAAGGTACTTAGTGATGAAAGTCAACATCTCGTTAACAATGGAGGTGGATGTTGTAACCCCCCATTAGCACCTCCCGAAATCACAACATTTGATTCCGAAATATTGAGGGTAGCCACCAAGCTAACTAGTGAAGAACGAAAAGAAAAGATTCATAGATACATGAAGAAAAAAAATGAGAGAAACTTCAGCAAGAAGATCAAGGTACACAATCCCAATCATCTTTTACCATTTTAAAATAGGAAAGTGATCAAAAGTTTTATACAAAAAATACCATTTAGCATTTTTCGTGTTACTTCGCGTTTACGGCGCAACAAATTCAATATGATACGCTAGATTCTCTTGATACAACAATTTGACTTATTGTAACCCGGTGGTTAGTTTAGAAATATCATAAAAAAAATCTAGCGCAAAAGAATGGATATGTTGCGCCATGATTGAAATCTTCTATGTCAAGGGACATGTGTCAAGCATTGATTGGTTGAAAATTTCACAAAGCCAATGCTATTTTGTCAAACTAATAGGGCCATTTTGATGATTTTCCTTTTAAATCTTCTCACCACAATTTTATTACAGTACGTATGTCGAAAAACCCTAGCAGATAGCAGACCTCGAGTAAGAGGAAGGTTTGCCAGGAACGACGAATTCGGAGAGCACAACAGAAACATCAACACCCATGAAGAAGACATTTATGAAGATGTAAACTCTATGCATGTAAGAACAAGAAGACTAATTTATTAACACTAAAAGATTGAATGAGATAAAAAAATGAAAGGAAAAACACCCAATGATTTGATGTTTTCAAAAGTGTGGTACGTGCTATGAAATTTAGGGGGGGGGGGGGGATATGTGGGGATATGTTTAGCTAACCCAATAGAAATCATGTTTTTAACAATAAAACTTTTGCAACTTTTTGTGGTTTGATGATCATGCAGTTGATGGTGAAAGAAGAGGAGAAGCTAGATTCCTCGGATATATCACATAAGTGGCTTGAATTCGTTCAGATGCAACTACCCAATCCAATCTTGGATATGATCAATCTTGAATTATAGGATGTGTGTATATATATAGCTTAATATATATATAATAATGATGTAAAATTTGTTAAAAAGTTGTAACCATCAGTCTAGATTGAGGAGTGGTAAATAGTTGGTGAAGTAATATATATATAGGGGAAAGATAAATCGAAAACCCACTCCAGTTGACTAAACCCTGAAAACCTTTGTAAAAAACCCATGTAAACTCAAGATACATTTCTAAAAAAAATAGAAAATGTAATATACATATATTTGAACATTTTTAAAAAAGAAACACAAAAAAACACTGAGTAGTTTTTTTTTTAAAAAATGTTACAAATTTCAGGTTACATAATATGTTTGTCCAAAAAAAATGTAACATACAAATTTTCAACATTTAAAAAAAAAAAAACTATTAAGCGTTTTTTACATTTTTTTTTTCATAAATAGGTCCGTGTACATTTATATTACATTCCATATTTTTTTTAGAAAAAAATAAAAATGTTACATAGGGTTTATTTGGGTTTTCTCAACTCAAGTGGGTTTTCTATATAGCCCTTCCCTATATATATATATATATATATATATATATATATATATATATGGTAGGGTTCCAGCGTGAACAACCTCCCTAGAGTGAACTGCGTGAACAAATATGGACCATTGATTTCCTTTTTAGTTGTTAAGGGTAGGATTGTAATTATATAAAAAATTAGATTTAAATCATTATTTTAATAATTGAATTAAGTTACATCTTTCCTAATTTAAATTCATTATCCACATTATGTTTATTTATTAATAAGATAATTATCAAAACAAACAACAAATCACCAGATTTCAATTTTAATTTTTATTTCAGATTTCATCACCAGAATTCAAATTTTGATTTTTAAGATCCACGTAACCTTCATATTTCAACGGTATACACATGTGTACTTGGATATAAATAGAACAGTACACATGTGTACTCAGCATCGTACATATGTGTACAGTAATTCACAGGTGTACATCAACATTCAATACAAAAAAAAAAATTATGAGATATCACAAAAACAGACGATATACAGATGTGTACATCGCATTAAAAAGATGGCAAAATCAAATACACATGTGTACATCGCATTTAAACAAATAATTATTTTAATAATTAAATTAAGTTACATCTTTCCTAATCCTTGATTTGATTTGTGAGAGATTTATGCAATCAATTTAAGAGGATAATTGATTACTTGATTTGTGAGAGATTTATGCAATCAATTTAAGATTGAAATTACACATATACCCTTTTTGTATTTAATTAAATGGAAAGAATTAACCAAATAATTACCATCATGCCACTCACTTTAATCTCAAGATCATAAAAATCAAGGGCCCAGATCAGTTCACGCAGTTCACTCTTGGGATTTTGTTCACTTTTGAACCTAATCCTATATATATATAGGGGACCGTTAGAATAAGAACCACCTCCAGTTATGAGAACCATGAGAACCACTTTCTGGCCATTAGATCTAGTTGATGGATGGATGAGATTAAAAGTTACAAAAATTAATATTAAATGGTTTTTGTCTTATTATGTCTTTAATATTATAATCCAAAAGGGTATATAAGTAAATTTGTCTTTTTTGTCTTTTTGTATATATTAATTTTAAATTACCTTTTTTGTCATATTCATTAATTACATTCTTTACTTAATTGTTTTTTATTTATAAACATATTTTTTTTGTTAAACAAATTTTTTGAAATCAAATTTTTAGTATTTTTTTTAAAGATTTGTTTAAAAAAAACGTTTTGAAGATCCGTTTTTTTTACGCCCCGGTTTTTTCGTTAACGTTTTTTTTTTTACATTTTACGCGCCAATTTTTACGTTAACGTTATTTTACGTTTTACACGTCGGTTTTTTACGTTTTACGCCCCGGTTTTTTACGTTTTACGCGTCGGTTTTTTACGTTTTACGCGTCGGTTTTTTACGTCTTACGCCCCGGTTTTTTACGTTAACTTTTTTTTTACATTTTACGCGCCAATTTTTACGTTAACGTTATTTTACGTTTTACACGTCGGTTTTTTATGTTTTACGCCCCGGTTTTTTACGTTTTACGCCCCGGTTTTTTACGTTTTACGCCCCGGTTTTTTCGTTAACGTTTTTTTTTACATTTTACGCGCCAATTTTTACGTTAACGTTATTTTACGTTTTACACGTCGGTTTTTTACGTTTTACGCCCCGGTTTTTTACGTTTTACGCGTCGGTTTTTTACGTTTTACGCGTCGGTTTTTTACGTCTTACGCCCCGGTTTTTTACGTTAACTTTTTTTTTACATTTTACGCGCCAATTTTTGCCCCGGTTTTTTACGTTTTACGCCCCGGTTTTTTACATTTTACGCCCCGGTTTTTTACGTAAAACGTAAAACTTAAATTTTTTTACGTAAAACGTAAAACATAAAAAGTTTTACGTAAAATGTAAAATGTAAAAAGTTTAACGTAAACTTTTAACGTAAAATGTAAAATTTTTAACGTAAAACGTAAATCGTAAAAAGTTTTACGTATAACGTAAAACGTTAAAAGTTTTAACGTAAAACGTATAAAGTTTTAACGTAAAAAATAAAAAGTTTTACGTAAAACGTAAAAACTTAAAAGTTTTAACGTAAAACGTAAAAAGTTTTACGTAAAACGTATAAATTTTTAACGTAAAACGTATCCCGTAAAACGTAATTTTTTTTTGAAAAAAAAACGGGCCGTAAAATACGGAACGTAAAAAACGGCGCCAAACGTAAAACGTAAAACTTTTTACGTAAAACGTAAAAGTTTTTACGTAAAAACGTAAAACGGCTCGTAAAAACGGCTCGTAAAAAACGGGTCGTAAAAAAGGGAACTAATAAACGGGTCGTAAAATGGCGTGAAATAACGGAGCGTAAAAGGGATGGTAAAAAAACGCGCGTAAAAAACGGGTCGTAAAAAAACGCACGTAAATTTTTTTTAACAAAAATTCTGATTTCAATATATTTGTTTAATTAATAAAAAAAAACTGATTTTAGAAAAAAAAACATTTAATGCATTAGGACAAAAGTGTATTAAAAAACATTAAAACTAATAAGGAAAAAAAACCAAATTACCTAAATACCCTTTTTGATTAAAGTATTAAAGACATAATAAGACAAAAAACTTTTAATATTAATATTAGCTACTTTTAATCTCATCCATCCATCTAGTTGATCTAAGGCTAAAAAGTGGTTCTCATGGTTCTTATAACTAGAGGTGGTTTTCATTTTAGCGATCCCCTATATATATATATATGCATGTGCTCCCATTGACAATTTTGTATATAATTCCTCGTAGTCAATGATAGTCATTTCCAAAGCATGAGAGAAAATTTTAAATACAAAAGGCTCTTAACGTACAAAGGTACACAACCATCAAACTGCACCGCATGTTGTTGGACCTACAAAAGAACAAATGATACACAAAAGCCAAAACATGACATCTTGATCAAGACATAAACCGATAATGAAGCATTCTCCTCACAAAGATAGTGAATCTTGAACACTAATCAAAACATTTTATTGAAGACACAAAAACATCTATTCAAGTCTTGGAACCAACGTTGAAGAAGAACCAAGCACTTATTATAGATTTTTAATGATAAAACATCCATATATGTTTAAGAAAGTTAATTTTGTTTCCTTCATAAAAATTCGACGGCGATTCATCCGGAATTGTTTATTTAAAAAATCTCCGATGAAAATTTATACCCATGATTTCAATATTAAATATTTGTCATTCTTTCAGTTTCGTAAGTTTGCAAGACGTTACGAGCTATATACTATGATTGAGGCTCGAATCAATACTAGACAATTATAGAATAAAATTCGCCGCTACATGGACACGGAGCTACCGGTAACGACGAGGTTGTCAACCTGATATATATATATCAACAATTCCACGTGTTCTATACTTAATGATTAAAAAGGGCAATAATGCATCTGTGTGCCCTCCTCAATTGCATCAATATATATAACCTACTAGATAACAATTTAATATATGATGTTACATAAATTTCCGCCATCCCCCATGCAATGTAAGCTAGACTTGCTACTTACATCCTGGTGACCCGGTAAATTTGACCCAACCGAAATTCAAAATATATTTAATTTCTCACGATCGTTTTACCCAAAACATCGTAATCTTTCCCCGTTTCTTCCCGAAACATGTTTATATAAATCAAATCCCGTTTTCCTCGAAAATAGTTTTAAATCATACACATTTTCAAATCCATGTTTTTCCATAAAACATATCATATCATTCAAAAATCATATTTTCCACGAAAATATACTTTTAAATAATCCAAAGGCATATTTTATACAAAAGCGTATATTTATCCTTTTTAACGACGTGTTCTACCCCCCAAAACAGTTTATAAAATAGTAAAAGAGAGGTTCTCGTGACACTCACCTTTGGTGCATTTATTTTATCGCAATCTCTCAAATTGAATCTACACGTCCTAATTTAAATAGGAATGATTTAATAACTAGTTATACTTCAAACAACTAAGTTTCTCCAATACTTGGAATTTTCTCATAACTTTGAGAATTTTCTCAAAAAGTCTTTGTTTTGGTTATGTTGGCATATTTATATATACGTGTTCATACGTACACACACACACACACACACACACAGACACACACACACACACACACACATATATATATATATATATATATATATATAGGGAGAGGATCATGAGAAAACTACATCTAAATGAGAAAACTAGAAAACCAACTAAAAAAACCTAAAAAAAAACCAAAAAAATACCAAAGTTTTTTTTTACAAACTTTTATTAAAAAATCGCTACTTTTTACATATAAAAAAAATTTTCAAATTTTTTTTTGTTGTATTGCACATGTGCATTATATGTGTACTACACATGTGCACTATATCCGTAATAGTGCACATGCGTAATACAACACTTTTTTTTTTAAATTTTTTCCATTTATAAAAACTAGCGATTTTTTATAAAAAAAAATGTAAAAAAAAAAATTGGTATGTTTTTAGGCTTTTTTAGTTAGTTTTTTGGTTTTCTCATTTAAACTGGTTTTCTCATAATCCATCCCCTATATATCACTACTAAAAAACTGTCCATTTCCGACCAAGGTTTTTGTCGGAAAACTGTCGGAAAACGGCGTTTCCGACAAAAATAGGTTTGTAGGAAAAAGCCTTGTAGGAAAAGATTTCCGACAAGTATCCGACTAAATTGGCGACAAATTTCCGACAAAAAAAAAGAAGTTACTATTTCCGACAAAGTTCCGACCAGAAATTTCCTACAACTTTCCGACCACCGTTTTCCTACAATTTTCCGACAACCATTTTCCTACTATTTTCCGACCAAAAGGTTCCTACAGCTTTCCGACCACCGTTTTCCTACTATTTTCCGACAACCATTTTCCTACTATTTTCCGACCAAAAGGTTCCTACAACTTTCCGACCGCCGTTTTCCTACTATTTTCCGACAACCATTTTCCTACTATTTTCTGACCAAAAAAGATTCCTACAGCTTTCCGACCACAATTTTCCTACAGCTTTCCGACCACAGTTTTCCGACCAATTTCTGACTAAAAAACATTTTTTTAAAAAAAATATAAAAAAACTAAAAAATCCAGATTTTTCTACTAAAGTACCATTAATAAGCATATCTGCACGTGTCAACAACTTTTTACAACTGACTGACTATATGGTAAATTGTGTGCACAAACCTTCTCTGAAGATGATGAGCGGAACTCTTCCCAATGTCTCTTGAAGTCCAATTCCAATTCATATTTGTCTCTCTTCCCAATGTCTCTTGAAGTCCAATTCCAATTCATATTTGTCTCTGAGATGTGAGGTGATAAAAGTGAATCATGGGCTTTTTTGGCATATACATTTTAAAAATTCTAATATTATATTGAGCGATTTACTATCGACATATGAATTCAGTACTCCTCTCATTGGCTATGTTTGCAAATATGTGCCATCGTTACAGATTAGGATACATGCTAGAACGTATTTACTTCTTTGTTAAAACTTAGATAGAATATTTAGCACTTAAAAGGATAAGAGTGGGCACTTCAATATTTTAGATTCTTGGTTTTTAATATAACTAACTATTGTAGATTGTTCAAGGGATAAAATGCGAAATGATGTATATATACAAGTCAGGTAAGACGCCTTAAAACAAATTCTACTACAACCATCACCAAATTACAAATGCTTATAATTATGGTGGCTCAACCTAATAATTTTGCATCTCAATGTCGACACAAAGATCCTTATCAGTTGCTTACTTGAAATGGTTGATCTAGTTATCGAAATCTTTTGCTCTAGCTAAAACGAGTTTAAAATCCCAACACTATAACTCAGTCTTTTAAGTCGAACTCTGACTCTTCAATTACACAGAGAGGGTTAGAAAATTTCAACTAAACAAAAAAACTTAACAAACAATGATTCTTTTCCGAATCAGAAATCTAACAGTTAGATCTCAAGATCTCAGCACACTAATAAAAATACATCAAAAGTTGCTTTACAAAATTTGTTTTGCTACAAAAAAGAGCTGCATTAATTGTAAGTGACCACTCATGAGACAAAGAAGAATAAAAAAGCTCATGAATCCCATAACATTTTGAAAACCACACAACTAAATTTTCTTTTCTTATAAACAATCCACTATCACTATTAAAGTTGTAATAAATAACAAATGTTCTCGTTTATCCATACAGAAGACCACTTTGCTTTACATAAACCATGTACATATATGATCAAAATCTTGTAGCAACAGAGTATGATCAATTGTTCAACTTATTCATATGACATGAGTTTTAGATCTATTGAAAACCATAAAAAGAATATCAGTAACGCTTACGATGCTACCGAACCAATGTTGTTCGGTCGGATCGACACGATACCGGTATTGTTGGAATTTAACTAAATCTACAGTTCTATCATTTTAAATAAACACTTATAAACTATATCATGTTTTAACTTTTAACTAACATCATCTTTCCAGATCTCTTAATTCTTAAACCCTAATTTCAACAACAACAACAACACTTCCTGCAAACACTTCAGATTCAACAAACAAATCATAAATCAGAAGTTACAAAACCCTAACCTCGAAGTAGACGACGAGAAGTAATTGTTCGACGAAGAACTCGCATTGCTAACATCATTATAAAACGGCGACGGAACGGGTCAAACCGGGTGCGCCGCCACCTGAATGGTGGCCGGCGGTTCAGTTACGGCATGAGAGACGAGAGAACGAGATAGAGGGTGGTTGTCGGCTGGAGAAGAAAGGGAGACGAGGGTGTGGATGTGAGTGAAAGAGGGAGGAGGTTGTCATGGTGTGTCGCCAGAAAACAGAGCACTAGAGCTCGGCCGGAGTTCCGATCTCCGATCATCGAGGCTAGGGAGAAGGCAGGGAGGTGAAAGTTGGTGTTGTTGTCTGCGCAGGGAAGTAAGGGGGGATGGGTGTCGGCTGAAAGAAAAATAAATGGATTAGGGTTTGTATTCTTATAAAAGGGCATTTAGGTTTTAATTGAGTTTAACTTGAACGAGGGTTTAAATGATTTAGGAAGCGGGTTATGTCTGATTTGAAGGCTATAGACTAGTGGTTATGCGTGTGTGTGTAAGGGATGGTGACCCGGGTTCGAGTCCTGCGGGCATCATTTTTTGTTATATTATTTTCTTTACCTTTCTTTTATATCTTACACTTTCAACAATTACAAAAACAGTCCTTGGACTTATATAGACTATGTTAAGTTGTTTTAAAAGAAATAATTTTGTATTTTTTAACTAACCAAGTTATGTTATTTTTTTTTAAAAAGAAAAACTAACTTATAGTTTAAACTAACTAAGTTAGTTTACTATCTTTAATATCTAACGAAACTAACTATATTATTAAGAATAAGGCCATTAAATTGTAAAATTAATTAATTTAATTAATCTAAAAAAATGGGTAAATAACCATATTTATAATGACTCGAATTCAAAATTAGGAAAGCTATGAAAGCGTTACAACATGATTATATAACAAAAGAATACATGTTTTAGTCGGAAAATGGTCGGAAATTTCCGACAACTTTCCGACCAATAAAGGTTTTAGTCGGAAAATGGTCGGAAATTTCCGACAAATTTCCGACCAATGTTGTGTTTCGTCGGAAAGTGGTCGGAAATTTCCGACCATTTTCCGACACCAATATCCGTTTTTCGGTTTTTTCAAGCTTCAAACATGGTTTTTTCATTACATATTTTGTACACTTTAATTATACATGAAATGCTTTTACTTTATCAACTTATACGTATAATGTCACGGCCCCCGACCCGGTTTGACCCGTTTCAGGAGCCGCGGGACAGAAATCCCGTGGTATTTAATTAATTGAGTTTAACAGCGGAAGTTTAACATCATGATCTTTTTAAGACTGAAATATTTCCCGATTATTTTATTTCACAACCCGGGATAAAACCCGGTAATTTACAATCTTGAGATTTCATGAAGAAATCTTTTATTTTACAAAACATGTTTCTTTATTTTATACTGAGCCACTTCTTTGAGCTTGTAGTGCTATATGGCACTTTTCCTGGATCATAACAGATTACCTGAAACATGTTTGAAAAAGGTTTTGTCAGCGGGAAATACTGAGTGAATCATTCTATTTTGCATAATGATGCATAGTTATTAATTACAGCATAAGAGCGATTACAATGGCTTCTATCTTATTTTTATCTGGCTTTATGTCACAATGGTGACAAGTCACAATGGTGACGATGGTCAAACCACTATTTAGATCAATGAACCTAAATAGTGATGATTATCCCGGTAGGTCAATGAACCTAACAGTGATTATTCCGAGTAGGTCAATGAACCTAACTGGGAGAAAATTAGTAATGTGCACAATACCCCACTAACCAGTAATTCAAGATATCCACGACTTAGTCCCTGTAATTATAACCTTGAAAATAATTTGAGGTATTGTAAAATAATTTGATAAAAAGAGAATGACTCACATTGCAAATTTATACGGGCAGAGTTTAGCCTACTGATTAGCCTTTTTAACCTAAATTTAATAACAGGCACGCAATTCGGGGTTAGTAATCAATACAGCATTTACGATAACTCACGAGATCAAATTCTCACAACGAACGACAAAGTGCGATACTTAAACATCCATCGAATTAACGACGAACGACGAACGAAAAAGTACGATACTTAAACATCCATCGATTTAACGACGAACGACAAAGTATAGCCCTAATGTGGGTGGCACTTAAACATCCATTGGATATATTGATCGATCGGACAATGAATCGTAATAGCGATCGAGCTAATACCCTGATTGCGACGTCGATTAGTGATCCGTGTGTGTTAATTGTGATAAACAGAACGTATCTCGGTGCCTAGAAAGAATTTCTCCGTCGAACATACGCAGAATTTCAAGTGCCAATGTCTGCTATTTATACACAAATTTGGCTTAGCTTACGGACCGTAAGCATTAACCGTTACGGTCCGTAAGGGTCATGCAATCCGGATAAGGTGGCCACGTGTGGGACTAGCTCAGCTGAGTCAACAGATTTCTTAAATTCATTTCTGCCAACGAATTATTTGGATAATCGTAAACTAGGAAATACCCCCCTGAGTTTTAGGGGCCCTTATCCTGATTCTGATTGTTCTGAAAATTTTAGGGTTTGCGCAGAATCACTTGGGTGTCTCAATTAGGGTTTCCTATTGGTCAAATTAATTTAATAAATATGACTTTTGATGAGAGTTGTTACATTCTCCCCACCTTAATAAAATCTCATCCTCGAGATTTACTGGAATACTTGAGGATACTTTCTTTTCATTTGGATTTCGGTTCCCAAGTGTATTCAGGTCCTCTCCTTGAATCCCACTTTTCTTGAACTAACACTAATCGTTTGTGTTTTGAGAAATTTGATCTTTCGATCTTCTATCTGAAGAGATTTCTCTACCAATTTTAACTTTTCGTTTACCTCTATATCTTAAAGAGGTACTACCAAGGATTTGTCTGATAGACATTTCGTGAGATTGGATACATGAAATACATCATGTACTCTAGCTAACTCTCCTGGTAGTTGTAAACGATAAGCAAATGGTCCTATACGTTGAATTACTGGAAATGATCCTACGTACCTTGGATTTAACTTTCCTTTCTTACCGAATCTAATAACTTATTTCTAAAGAGATACTTTCAATAAATTTTGTCTCCAACTTGAAACTCCAACGGCCTTCGTCTATTATCTGTATAACTCTTCTGACGATCTCTAGTCGTCTTTAGCCTTTCCTTCGTGATACTGAATATCACAGTCGTAGTCACTTAGGATTTTCATCCATCTCCTTTGCCTCATATTTAATTCTTTTTGCCCAAATATATATCTTAAATTTTTATGATCCGTATAGACAGTAAACTTACTTCTATACAGATAATGTCTCCAATTCTTAAGGCAAAAATTATGGTTCCTAATTCTAAATCATGAGTGGTATAGTTTTCTTCGTGCTTTTTCAATTGCCTTGATGCATACGCAATTACCTTCTTGCGTTGCATAAGCACACATCCTAATCCTAGTTTTGAAGCATTATAATATACTTCAAAATCTTCAGTTCCTTCTGGTAAAACTAGAATTTTGTTAATTTATGCTTTAAGATCCTAAAGGCTTCTTCTTTGTTTAGATCTCTAATCAAACTTAACTGTTTTACAGGTTAGCTTAGTTAATGGTATAGCTATTTTGGAAAAATCCTTAATATAGTATCCGACTAAACCTATAAAACTTCTAATTTCCATTGCAGATTTCAGAATCTTCCATTTGGTAATTGCTGCTATCTTAGCAGAATTTACGTGAATACCTTCATGATTCACCATATGACCTAGAAATTGCACTTTTGGTAACCAAAATTCACACTTCAAGACTTTGGCGTAAAGCTTCTCTTTTCTTAAAAATGCTAAGAGTGCATGTAAGTACTGACAATGTCCTTCCTGACTTTTGGAATAAATAAGTATATCGTCTATGAAGACAATTACAAATTTATCCAAAAGTAGTTTACAGATCCTATTCATCATGTCCATGAATGCTGGAGGTGCATTCATTAATCCGAAGGGCATGATTGTAAACTCGTAATGACCATACCTAGTTCTGAAAATGGTTTTAGGTATGTCTTTCTCTTGAAATTTTAATTGATGATAACCGAAGCGTAAAAATATCTAGCTCTTTGAAGTTGACCGAATAGATCATCAATCCTAGGTAATGGTATTGATTCTTAATTGTAATCTTTATTCAATTCCCTATAATCAATACACATTTTCATCGAATCATCCTTTTTAAATAACACTGTGTTAACCGATAAGATGCCTTGGCTTATCGGTATAGTTCCTGGATTTAAAGGAATTCTAAGGGGGCGTTTGGTTCACGGAATGTGTAGGAATGAATTGGAATCCCTATGGGAATTGGAATTTGAATTGGAATTTGATGGATTCCTTTGAAATCCATAGATGTGTTTGGTTGATAAATGTATTAATGGAATTAGAATTTAAAAATACCTAAAAAGACAAAATTACCCCTAGTTATAAACAATTGGCAAAAGTTTTAAAAACAACTATCTTAGATAAAAATTCAAAAAAATTCTAAAAAATCCAAAAAATTATAAAAATTCAAAAAAAATTCTAAAAATCATAAAAAATTATAAAAACTCTAAAAAATTCCAAAAAATCCAAAAGTATCAAAAAAATTAAAAATAAAAAAAAATCTAAAAAATAATAAAAAGTTCAAAAAATTCTAAAAAATAATAAAAAAATTCTAAAAAATAATAAAAAATTCTAAAAAATAAAAGAAATTCTAAAAAATAATAAAAAAATCCAAAAAATTCTAAAAAATTCTAAAAATCATAAAAAATTATAAAAATTCTAAAAAATTCCAAAAAATCCAAAAAATTCAAAAGTATCAAAAAATTAAAAATAATAAATAATAAAAAAATTCTAAAAAATAATAAAAAATTCTAAAAAATAAAAGAAATTCTAAAGAGTTAATTACATAGTTAGTCCCTGTGGTTTGCAAAAAATAACAACCTTAGGTACTAATAGTTTAGAATCACATTCTAGGGTATTAACTTTTCATTTTGTAACGTTTGAGGGTATTAGCACTGTTTAAAGGCTTAAAATCACATTTTATTAGTACCCTCAAACGTTACAAAATGAAAAATTAATACCCTGAAACGTTACAAAATGAAAAGTTAATACCATAGAATGTGATTTTAAACTATTATTACCTAATGTTGTTATTTTGTGCAAACCACAGGGACTAACTATGTAATTAACTCAATTCTAAAAAATAATAAAAAAAATCCAAAAAATCGAAAAAATTCAAAAAAATTCAAAAAGTTCTAAAAAAATATAAAAAATTCAAAAAATCCTAAAAAATTCAAAAAAATTCAAAAAAATTCTACAAATTCTAAAAATTCTAAAAAATTCAAAAAACTCAAAAAAAACCAAAAAGTTATAAAAAATAAAAAAAATCTAAAAAAACCAAAAAATTATAAAAAAACAAAAAAATTCTAAAAAATCCAATAAATAAAAAATTCAAAATAAAATCAAAAAAATTCTAAAAAATAATAAAAAAAACCCAAAAAAATCGAAAAAAATCAAAAATTCAAAAATTCAAATTTTTTTTTTGTATTTTTGATTTTTTGTATTTTTTGTATTTTTTTATTTTTTGGATTTTTTAGATTTTTTTGGATTTTTTAGGTTTTTTTGGATTTTTTTGAATTTTTTTGATTTTTTAGAATTTTTTGATTTTTTGGATTTTTTTGATATTTTTGAATTTTTTTGATATTTTAAAATTTTTTTGTGTTTTTGGATTTTTTTTTATTTTTTTTTATTTTTTTTTATTTTTTAGAATTTTTTTTGAGTTTTTGGATTTTTTTGATTTTTAGAATTTTTTGGATTTTTTATTATTTTTTTGATTTTTTAGATTTTTTTTGATTTTTTAGTATTTATTGGATTTTTTATTATTTTTGATTTTTTATTATTTTTTTGATTTTTTAGAATATTTTGGATTTTTTATTATTTTTTTGATTTTTTAGAATTTTTTTTATTTTTTAGAATTTTTTGGATTTTTTATTATTTTTTTGATTTTTTTGGATTTTTTATTATTTTTTGGAATTTTTTTTTTAATTTTTTTTTGGTTTTTTAGAATTTTTTTGGTTTTTTTTTTATATTTTTTATTATTTTTTTGAATTTTTTATTATTTTTTTGGTTTTTAGACAAAAATGAAAGAGGCAAGGGGTTATTTCCGTAACTTTGGAAACATTCCCGTGGTTTTTTAAACTTTCCTTTGAAATTTAGAAGGAATCTGAATTCCATTAAGTAAGGGATTTTGTTGGAATTGAAATCCAATTCCCTTCAACTAATTGTCCAACCAAACACACAAAGGAATGTAATTCCAATTCCAATTCCCTTGAAATCCTATGGATTCCTGTCAACCAAACAGGCCCTAAATTCTATCTCCCTATCAGGTAGTAACCCTGATAACTCTTTTTGGGAATACATCTGGGTATTCTGAAACTACAGAAATTTCCTTAAATTCTTTATCTTTAGTATTAATGATTACTGAAATCATGTATACTATTCCTTGCTTTTGTTCATAATTAGCAACTTTCATTACTGATATGAACTTTAGGGTTTTACATAGCTTATCTCCTGTAATCATTATTACTTCTCCATTGGATGCACAAATTTCTATGGAATTTTTTATCACAGTTAATTTGAGCATAATTGTTTTACTAATCAATCCATTCTAAGCACAACCTTGATTTCAACTATTTTCATAAATAATAGGGTTGCAGAAAATTTATGACTTAAAAGTTCTATTTCTACGTGTTGCAGAACCTTATTTATTTTAACTGAATTCCCATCTGCCGTTTCTATTGTAGAAATTTGCCCAATGCTGGTTAAAGGTAAGTTAAAAGTTTGGAAGAATAAAGTATTTATAAAACTTTGGTTTAACCAGAGTCAAATAATACTTTTGTGTAAACATTGTGAACTAAGAACGTACCGGCTATCACATCTGGAATGAGTTCTGCTTCCTTAGCAGTTAGTTGGAAGGCTCTTACATTCCTTTTTGCTCCTTCTGCAGGTTTTGCTTTATTGTCAAATGGTTGGTTCAGTTTTGGACAATCTGGCCTAAGATGTCCAGCTTCTCCACAGTTGTAGCAAACTGAAAATTTCTTCCTCCTGCAGTCTTCTTCTTGATGCCCCAGAATTTTGCAAAAATTGCAATATCCTTTGCATCTTCCAAAATGTTTTCTTTTACAAAAATTGCAAAATGGGCTAGTAGAAGATTGCCCATTCCCTCCTTTCTTGAAATTGTTATGGTTAACTGGACGAAATTCTTGGGTAATCTTTTGGGCTACCTCCTTCCTTCTATTTTCTTCTCTTGTCCGTACTAGTTCGTCTGTCAGAGTATTGGCTAAATCTACCGCATCATCAATCGTGCGAGGTTTCGCAGCCTTGACGATATTACGGATTTCGGAAATCAATCCCCAAATATAACGAGAAATAAGTACCGGCTCTGGCGAAGCCAGGGTTGGTACTACTCTAGCATATTCGAAGAATGTCGAAGTATACCCTCGACAATCTACATCCACCATCAGGTGGGTTAGAAACTTATTTGTCATTTGTTCCTTTTCATACTCAGGACAGAATTTTCTTTCTACAAAGCTCTTAAATTCTTCCCAGTTCATAGCATACGCCATCCTTCTTCCTTTTGCTTGTAACACCGTATTCCACCATTCTAGCGCCACTTCTTTGAAAAGGTTTGACGCGTACATGACTTGATCATCCTGAGCACATTTACTTATGGCAATTACTGCCTCGGTTTTCTCTAACCAACGCAGTGCCGCAGTCGCTCCTTCATTGCCTGCAAACTCAGTGGGTTTACAAGCAAGAAATTCTTTGTAAGTGCAACCAGGCGTTGCAGCTTTCCTTTTCTTAGGGAGCGGAGCTTGCCGTGGTTCATTATCATGATTAACATGATTACTGCCTCCGTTTATACTATTACTGAAGTTATCTTCAGAAATACGTTTACTAGGAACAATTTGTTGCGGTTCGATTGGATTTTTAATAGCAGCAACGATTGATGGAATAGCATTGGCTATCCCTTGAGCAACTATTTCTGGAATAGCGTTGGCTATCCCTTGAGCAACGATATTTTCTATATCCTGCCTAGTCATAAATTGATCCCCCTGTTGTTGCTCAGATTGATTAACCTCATTAACTGGTTCATTATTAGCGTTTTCCATCTGATAACTAATTTATAGATAAATAATTAGTATCAAAGAAATAATCCAATATTACAATTATTTGCACATAATCACGTAAACAAATATACAACCAAAATTGTAAATTTTCTAATATTTCTTTTGTTTTATAGATTATATCATGCTTCTATATACAACCGTTTTATTATTTATTTTACACATACTGATTTTACTATTACTATTACACAATCACAGTTTCATAAATCCCTTATCCTTTGTCAGGTGTTCTTCTAGTAACGGCGTTCCTTCTCATCGTATTTCCAGGAGATCTGTCCCAAAATCTCTTGGATCCTATTCCCAGTATCCATTAGTTCTTCGCCAAAGTGGCGAAGTTCAACCATATTCTCGTTACTTATTGGTGAATTTGGTAAAGGTTCTGGATTGAACTTAGAAAAAAAAAAACTATAGGGATGGTTTTGTAACAGTATTTCATTAGTCACCCATTCGTCTATTTGCGAGTGGATTGAAAGGTTTGGAATAGCTGGTTCTAAGTTCATTGGTAGTTGTGGTTCAAGAGAATGAATAAAATCATTTTTATTAATAGGCTCAATAGTATTATCGTTTGCCATTATAAAATCTAATTCTTCTTGAGATAGTAACCCCTCAATTTGCCTAGAGCTTTCCCCAAATTTCCATTTTCTTAGGCTTGGGTTTCTCGAGAGGTAAAGCGTTGAATTCTATAGGTTCTTCTATGTCTGGTATATATCTATTGAAATATCTGGAAACTTCTATTGGATAGAGATTTAAATTCTAAAGGGCATCAGACAAGTCACTCATGCTGTTTTAGCAAAATACACACACTTACTAACAAAATTTTATAGAAAAACTTTTAAATATTATTTCATACTGGGTAACTACCAAAACAACTGAAAATTAAAACACACTAGGTTTTATTTGTAATTTTATTTATAAGGTTTCTAGACTGTAGATAATAAAAGTGCTAAACCTGGGTCAAATTATTTAAGAATTTGTATTAATTGCTACATTAGTTAGCATATAAAGATCTGCCCATACTGTATACAGTTAACTAGATAATAAAACATATAATCACAAAATAGCAATTAATAAAAATTAAGTATTTTCTAAATGCTTAATTGGCTTAAATCAGTGGCTCGATCAGTGGCTCTGATACCACCTTTTTCTGTCACGGCCCCCGACCCGGTTTGACCCGTTTCAGGAGCCGCGGGACAGAAATCCCGTGGTATTTAATTAATTGAGTTTAACAGTGGAAGTTTAACATCAGGATCTTTTTAAGACTGAAATATTTCCCGATTATTTTATTTTACAACGCGGGATAAAACCCGGTAATTTACAATCTTGAGATTTCACGAAGAAATCTTTTATTTTACAAAACATGTTTCTTTATTTTATACTGAGCCACTTCTTTGAGCTTGTAGTGCTATATGGCACTTTTCCTAGATCATAACAGATTACCTGAAACATGTTTGAAAAAGGTTTTGTCAGCGGGAAATACTGAGTGAATCATTCTATTTTGCATAATGATGCATAGTTATTAATTACAGCATAAGAGCGATTACAATGGCTTCTATCTTATTTTTATCTGGCTTTATGTCACAATGGTGACAAGTCACAATGGTGACGATGGTCAAACCACTATTTAGATCAATGAACCTAAATAGTGATGATTATCCCGGTAGGTCAATGAACCTAACAGTGATTATCCCGAGTAGGTCAATGAACCTAACTGGGAGAAAATTAGTAATGTGCACAATACCCCACTAACCAGTAATTCAAGATATCCACGACTTAGTCCCTGTAATTATAACCTTGAAAATAATTTGAGGTATTGTAAAATAGTTTGATAAAAAGAGAATGACTCACATTGCAAATTTATACGGGCAGAGTTTAGCCTACTGATTAGCCTTTTTAACCTAAATTTAATAACAGGCACGCAATTCGGGGTTAGTAATCAATACAGCATTTACGATAACTCACGAGATCAAATTCTCACAACGAACGACAAAGTGCGATACTTAAACATCCATCGAATTAACGACGAACGACAAAGTACGATACTTAAACATCCAACGATTTAACGACGAACGACAAAGTATAGCCCTAATGTGGGCGGCACTTAAACATCCATTGGATATATTGATCGATCGGACAATGAATCGTAATAGCGATCGAGCTAAAACCTTGATTGCTGCGTCGATTAGTGATCCGTGTGTGTTAATTGTGATAAACAGAACGTATCTGGTGCCTAGAAAGAATTTCTCCGTCGAACATACGCAGAATTTCAAGTGCCAATGTCTGCTATTTATACACAAATTTGGCTTAGCTTACGGACCGTAAGCATTAACCCTTACGGTCCGTAAGGGTCATGCAATCCGGATAAGGTGGCCACGTGTGGGACTAGCTCAGCTGAGTCAACAGATTTCTTAAATTCATTTCTGCCAACGAATTATTTGGATAATCGTAAACTAGGAAATACCCCCCCCCCCTGAGTTTTAGGGGCCCTTATCCTGATTCTGATTGTTCTGAAAATTTTAGGGTTTGCGCAGAATCACTTGGGTGTCTCAATTAGGGTTTCCTATTGGTCAAATTAATTTAATAAATATGACTTTTGATGAGAGTTGTTACATATAATTATACCTAGCCATACGTGCGTGAACGCTTTCGGGACCTATTACTTAAACGGCTTTTACTATTGTATAAGTGTTTATATATGTATATGTATGCGTGTGTATACGCCGAGAAACTACATACTAATAAACACATACACATACACATACATATAAAGACAAGAAATACATTTATATATATAGATATACACCTTCGAATAAGTAAATATGAAAAGAATACATGTTTTAGTCGGAAAATGGTCGGAAATTTCCGACAACTTTCCGACCAATAAGTGTTTTAGTCGGAAAATGGTCGGAAATTTCCGACAACTTTCCGACCAATGTTGTGTTTCGTCGGAAAGTGGTCGGAAATTTCCGACCATTTTCCGACACGAATATCCGTTTTTTCGGTTTTTCAAGCTTCAAACGTGGTTTTTTCATTACATATTTTGTACACTTTAATTATACATGAAATGCTTTTACTTTATCAACTTATACGTATAATTATACCTAGCCATACGTGCGTGAACGCTTTCGGGACCTATTACTTAAACTAGGCTTTTACTATTGTATAAGTGTTTATATATGTATATGTATGCGTGTGTATACGCCGAGAAACTACATACTAATACACACATACACATACACATAAAGACAAGAAATACATTTATATATATACAGATATACACCTTCGAATAAGTAAATATGAAAAGAATACATGTTTTAGTCGGAAAATGGTCGGAAATTTCCGACAACTTTCCGACCAACAAGTGTTTCAGTCGGAAAATGGTCGGAAATTTCCGACAACTTTCCGACCAATGTTGTGTTTCGTTGGAAAGTGGTCGGAAATTTCCGACCATTTTCCGACACCAATATCCGTTTTTTCGGTTTTTCAAGCTTCAAACATGGTTTTTTCATTACATATTTTGTACACTTTAATTATACATGAAATGCTTTTACTTTATCAACTTATACGTATAATTATACCTAGCCATACGTGCGTGAACGCTTTCGGGACCTATTACTTAAACTAGGCTTTTACTATTGTATAAGTGTTTATATATATATATGTATGCGTGAGTATACGCCGAGAAACTACGTACTAATACACACATACACATACACATACATATAAAGACAAGAAATACATTTATATATATAGATATACACCTTCGAATAAGTAAATATGAAAAGAATACATGTTTTAGTCGGAAAATGGTCGGAAATTTCCGACAACTTTCCGACCAATGTTGTGTTTCGTCGGAAAGTGGTCGGAAATTTCCGACCATTTTCCGACACCAATATCCGTTTTTTCGGTTTTTCAAGCTTCAAACATGGTTTTTTCATTACATATTTTGTACACTTTAATTATACATGAAATGCTTTTACTTTATCAACTTATACGTATAATTATACCTAGCCATACGTGCGTGAACGCTTTCGGGACCTATTACTTAAACTAGGCTTTTTCTATTGTATAAGTGTTTATATATGTATATGTATGCGTGTGTATACGCCGAGAAACTACATACTAATACACACATACACATACACATACACATACATATAATGACAAGAAATACATTTATATATAGAGATATAGACCTTCGAATAAGTAAATATGAAAAGAATACATGTTTTAGTCGGAAAATGGTCGGAAATTTCCGACAACTTTCCGACCAATAAGTGTTTTAGTCGGAAAATGGTCGGAAATTTCCGACAACTTTCCGACCAATGTTGTGTTTCGTCGGAAAGTGGTCGGAAATTTCCAACCATTTTCCGACACCAATATCCGTTTTTTCGGTTTTTCAAGCTTCAAACATGGTTTTTTCATTACATATTTTGTACACTTTAATTATACATGAAATGCTTTTACTTTATCAACTTATACGTATAATTATACCTAGCCATACGTGCGTGAACGCTTTCGGGACCTATTACTTAAACTAGGCTTTTACTATTGTATAAGTGTTTATATATGTATATGTATGCGTGTGTATACGCCGAGAAACTACATACTAATACACACATACACATACACATACATATAAAGACAAGAAATACATTTATATATATAGATATACACCTTCGAATAAGTAAATATGAAAAGAATACATGTTTTAGTCGAAAAATGGTCGGAAATTTCCGACAACTTTCCGACCAATAAGTGTTTTAGTCGGAAAATGGTCGGAAATTTCCGACAACTTTCCAACCAATGTTGTGTTTCGTCGGAAAGTGGTCGGAAATTTCCGACCATTTTCCGACACCAATATCCGTTTTTTCGGTTTTTCAAGCTTCAAACATGGTTTTTTCATTACATATTTTGTACACTTTAATTATACATGAAATGCTTTTACTTTATCAACTTATACGTATAATTATACCTAGCCATACGTGCGTGAACGCTTTCGGGACCTATTACTTAAACTAGGCTTTTACTATTGTATAAGTGTTTATATATGTATATGTATGCGTGTGTATACGCCGAGAAACTACATACTAATACACACATACACATACACATACATATAAAGATAAGAAATACATTTATATATATAGATGTACACCTTCGAATAAGTAAATATGAAAAGAATACATGTTTTTGTCGGAAAATTGTCGGAAATTTCCGACAACTTTCCGACCAATGTTGTGTTTCGTTGGAAAGTGGTCGGAAATTTACGACCATTTTCCGACACCAATATCCGTTTTTTCGATTTTACAAGCTTCAAACATGGTTTTTTCATTACATATTTTGTACACTTTAATTATACATGAA
>JARYGA010034260.1:0-32388 GCA_030545235.1 Helianthus tuberosus | reverse complement strand
ATGATCTAAACCTTTAACACAATACAAAAAAACCCAGTAAAAATGAATTATTTTATTTTATTTTTATATTGCAAAATAATAAATTTGGGTAGACTTATTGCAAAATAAATTTGTGTGTGTGTGTGGGGGGGGGGGGGGGGGGGGGGGGGGAGGTTTTTAGGGTGGTGGTGATGGTGGGGTGAGGGTAGGTGTTTAGATTTTAGATTATTAGACATTTATCACTCTATAAATTCTTCTTAAACTTCTTACCAACTTCGCTTGAGATATGAAGCAACATAATAAATTTGGGTAGACTTGTAACTTGTAAGCCGAACAACCTTACAAGAAGCATCCAAGTGGCACGTGTGCGTGTCACTACCCCCATCGTTCGAGTCACTACCAACAAACAAACACCATCCCATCGAACTTATCCTTCCGTCTGTTGTTCTCTTCTCATCATCCACACCTGAATCCCTTTCCTTTCTTACACATTCTTCTGATCGATAACAATGTCCTCTAAACCACCAATCGGGCTAGATTCCATCAGCGCCTTAGCCTTTCACATCATCGTCTCCAAACTCACCCCTTGTGAGGCTGCAGCTGTCGCATGCGTCAACAAACGCTTCAAAGATTGGGCCTCCGATGACTCTCTCTGGTCACTTTTCTGTTCTCAACAACTCGGTTTATCTTCGCCTGTTGATCCTCTCGGCAATCCCTGTGCTTCTTTTAAGGTCAACTCATTCTTCATTTATTCACCTTTTGTTATTATTATTATTGCGATTAGGGTTTCGAAAAACTGTTTCGAGCCCTAGTTTTTAATTTATAACGATTTGGATATTGATTTTAGAAATGGTAAGGAATAACGGTGAGATTTGATGGGGAAAACGAAGAAAAAGTGCGTTTAGAAGTGATTTTTAGATAATTAGTTGACTGAAGTTGTGGATTTAGGGTTAATTAATTGCATTTAGGTAATTTATTAGGGTTTATGTGAATGATTAGTTTTTTCACTGATAGTATTAGTACCTGCTCTTTTAGATCAGAATGTTTTAATCTTGAATAATTAGAAATAATTAGAAATTTAGAATCATAATCACTTTTTGTCTGTCTTTATAACTGATTATGGTAATCTGGTTTATGATAATCTTCATCCAAACACTATTTTTCAACTTGTATATGTTTTTTTTCGTCTTCTTTGTTTCGCTCAAGAAGTCAACGATATGCTAGTGTTTTTATCTGGTTTGGTTCATTCATATGATGCTTAAATATCGGATATCGGTCAAGGACCGATATTTGAAATATAAGTTACCTCGATGAGATATCGATGGGATATCGGTAATTTTAATATAATGAAGAATTTATATATATACCAATTTAACACTAATAATTCAGTGATATATCGGCCAAATATCGGTGATATATCGGTTGTATCGGTCAAATATCGGTAATATATCGGTCAATTTCGTTGATAATATTGGTACCGATATAGAGACCGATATTTGACACCAATATTTACTAGAGGACCGATAGAACCAATATATGACCGTGATTAATTGCATAGGATAATAATAATAGTCAATGAATACTATTATTATTATTATCTGGTTTGTTTCACTCTGGATCGTGTTAAATGTGTGAATTTTTTGATTAATCGCCCTGTACGTAATCTGTATCTGCAACTGCAAGTAGAAGAACCCTAGTTTTGAGTTTTAATGATTTATGTATAAGTTAAAAAAACGGAAAGGAATAGTATTGAGATTTATAGGGAAAGCCCAAAGAAAAACTGCAATTAGAAGTGATTATTCAGATAATTAGATGATTCATCTGATTAATCAGCTTCTCACCGACAGTATTTCAAATCTGAATGTTTTAATCCTAAAATAATCAGAAAGATAGATTCAAATTTATGCATATGATACGATCATTAAGCTTATTTTCTTGCTTTCTTTCTACATTCCAGGCAGCTTACGGAGCATGGAGAGAAGCATACAGTATGTACCCATGGCCTTTAGTTCTACGAGTGAAAAACGTTTGGGACCGAATTAAAAACTGGTTGAGCGGTAATTTCCCGGAGGTGTTACCCACTCTTCGTAAGGGTGCATCTGAAGCTGAACTAAACGAATTAGAAAAGTCTTTGAAAGTCAAACTACCTCTTCCTACTCGAGTTCTTTATCGCTTTTGTGACGGTCAAGAACTGTGCAGTGATGTATCAAGCACAACAGTATCAAGAAATCTATGTGGGTTGATCGGAGGTTACTCTTACTACAACTATCTTGTTAACGTTTACTTGTTGCCACTAAACGGTATAATCAAAGAGACGAGAGAGATGGCACGCCTACTTAAATCGACCAGACCTAACTATATCGTAACGGCAGTTTCCGATTACACCAAGAAGATGTTTTTTCTTGATTGTGAGGCTGGTCAACTCTACGTTGGCACCAAGAATCTTATAAAAAGACGAGAAATGATGCCGTGTGTACCAAATGAGTTAATAACTACGGTGCATGATTCAAGAAGCAGGTCCCAGCAAGATGCTATGCTGTTATGGTTGGAAGAACATGCCCGCCGCCTCGAAAACGGGATTATAAAGTTACGCGAGGAAGATTATTTTCAAAGCATCAGTTTGTTCCCCGAAGAACCTCCGCTGTGTTCTGTGGCTACAACATGCGGTGTTCAGGTGTAGTTAAATTATAATTGCTTATACAATATTTGGTTCTGATAATGTTACTTTAAGAGTTTAAGATATAATAGGTCGCTTATATTGTTACAGGTTCGAGCGTCTGCTGTATTTATACCTGAAATCAGTGACCTTATGCAAGAAGCTGAGAAATATATGTTTGCATACTCGATCCGTATGTCGCTTAAACCCGAGGGATGTTTTGTCCACGGTATGTCCTTTGAATCGTGCCAGCTGTACTGGAGGCATTGGATTATCAAATCCAATGATAATGTTGTGGATGACGTCAATGGTGAAGCGGTGATAGGCCAGGTATATCGTTCTATCTCAATTCTAATAATCTTGAAAAAGCTATGTAGTTTTAAGAAAGCAAAGTTAGGTTATGCACCAGAAGCTGCTTACGGATTGTTTGTTTGCGTTTCTACAGTTTCCATTGTTACGTCCAGGGAAGAAAGAGTTCGTTTACGAAAGTTGCACAACTTGTCATGCTGCACCTGGATCGATCGAGGGTTCTTTCACGTTTATCCCGGGCAGGTGAGCTGTGTTATGCTCATCGTATCTTTTTTTAACTTTTGTTTATATATAGACTTGTGATATGTTTATATAATCTGTTTGTAGCTTGGCAGATCCAAAAGGAGGCCCGTTTGAGGTTGAAGTTGCTAAATTTCCTCTGGTTTTGCCAGATTACATCTTCTGATGCAACTGTTCTGTTCTCCATAGTCACTATCTTGCCATAAAACTGTTTGTTTGTTTGCATGTTTGTTCTTTTTCTGTCTTGAGTTTTTATCAAGGATGTTGATATATCTCGTGTAATAACAAGGCGTCTCTTGCTTGTGTGCTAAGACGGACATACAACCCAAAATCTCGAAGCGCCCATGTCTAGTTAGGTGTCACGTCAGATTTCTACTCATCTTCTTAAAACACCCAATTGCCACTACAACCATAAAAACATGTTTGCATATTCTTTCATTTTCTTGTTATCACCATGTTTTATATGTTGGATATGTTGTGAAAAAACTTTCAAAAGTATCTTGAAATTGATGAATATGTTTACCTAGTCAGCTGATTACTCTTAATTTACTATTTAAAAATATTTTAAAATATTTTTTTCTTGATAAAACGACTAATAGTAACCAAGTTTTTAAGCGTTCTACTAAAATCATTCAAAGTTTTTCATTCTTCCTATGTAATTTTTTAAATAAATGTTCATTTTTTATAAAAATTTACTAAAATCATTCAAAGTTTTTGTTCTTCCTATGTAATTTTTTAAGTAAATGTTCATTTTTTTATAAAAATTAAGTTGGGCAAATGAAACATGTATAAATATTAGTTTTAATAGGTGATAATTTCTTTTCTTTTTTTCCAATTAACTTGTAGTAGGTAATAATAGTAACCAAGATTCATACATGTTTTATTTATCTCGCTTAATTTTTAGATTTTTCTATCATCAAAAATTTTACATAGGATTAAAATAGTCGATGAATCAATAAAAGTTAAGTGACTTTAGAGGGAAAAAAATGAGTAACTTGGTGAGAAACTTGGTTGTTACTATTGTATAAAGTTACTACTTTTGTAAACATTAATGTTAATATTAATATTATGTAATGATTATGTAGCAAATAATATATAACATAGGATTAAAGCTTTGCCTTGCATAAATCATATGTATATGTAAGGTGCCTTTTATCAATTATGGAAGACAACCTAGATCTTCTCCATCGCTATTGAGAGACTCGCGTCCTGACTTGCCTTCGCAACGCTTAAGCCCTCTCTCATCCCTCCCTCCCTCTCCTTTGCCACGGATCTAGCTCTCTCCTCTAGTGCGGCCATTTGGAAGAGCGAAGCCGGGTCATTCTATGGGCTCTTTAAAGTGCACCCATAGAAAATAGTCTTAGGGACTTTTAGCATAAAAGTGACGGTAATAGTGTCTATTATGGATTGTTATTGTTTTTGCAAGATTGGTACCTTCAGATTGAACTAGGTTTGTGTGGTATTTTTATGTGTTATATTCTTTTTATTAATAGGACCAAGGGAATCTCTATTAATTAAGATATAGCGTGAATTTATAATTAATTATAATAGTATTATGCGACCCGTAATGAATTCAAATAATGAAATTTGGTTAGTCGATACGTTTTTATTCTAGTTTTAAGTTAACCACATTTATAAATTTTTAATTATAATTTCAAGTTGCACAAGACAAATTAGACTAATGTTAGGAAATGTATCTTATGCTTGTATTAATAAGTTTAACACGTTTCAATTTAACTCAACTTAGTGTTAACGTCATGGAAATACCCATCTAATTTGGTAGATTTAAAATCAGATAAACAAGGTTTGAGGAAATCCACATAAATAGAGTTTATTAAGCTTGTAACCTTGTTTCTATATTTGTAATAATGGTGTCTATTCTCTCATTTTCCTTTTCATGTATTTTCTTTCTTTTTTCTTTTGTTCTACCTTTATTTTCATCTTTTCAATACTCTCAATTGCAAGAAAATAAGTTGTTGGATAACACCACAAATCCATCACCTTTTGGGTTTCTTAGAAACTTGAAAGGGTGTCAAAAGGGTGATAAAGTAAGAGGCTTGAGTGGTCTTAAACTTTATCTTAGTCATTTTGGATACCTAAACTACCAAACCAACTCTAATGACACAAATCCGAAAGAAGATTATTTCGATGAGGAGCTTGAGGCGGCTATCAAATCTTACCAAGCGTATTACCATCTCAATGCCACCGGAATGCTTGATGAAGCCACGCTGTCCATGATGGTCTTGCCTCGTTGTGGATTTCCTGATAAGGAAACTCATCGACATAGTGATCAAACTTTATATAACGTCCCTCACTATCGCTTTTTTCCAAATAGACCAAAATGGCCCAACGGAAAAAGGCATCTAACTTATGGTTTTGGATCACGCTTCCCCACCCGATTCGTGCCTCCTATCACAAGAGCTTTTAGTAGATGGGCTACCACTTCTCAATATTTCACATTTTCAAGAGCTACAACTCCTCAAACCGCTGACCTAAAGATTAGTTTTGCACGTTACGACCATGGAGATGGGGCCACATTCGACGGGCCTGGTGGAGTGATGGCCCATGCTTTTGCCCCTAATGATGGAAGGCTCCACTTCGACGTGGATGACCATTGGGCGGTGGGAGCGGACTCAAATGCTTATGATATTGAGACTGTGGCGTTACACGAAATAGGCCACCTACTTGGACTTGGTCATAGCCAATATGAAAATGCAGTAATGTATGCTACTATTAGCCCAGGACAATCAAGAGTAATAACTTTAGACGACATCCGAGGGCTTCGGGCTCTATATGGTAGTTAGCTTGCTCTAAGAGTAGAAAAATAAAAAGGTGATTTCGTGATCTTAGTGTGCTTCTAACTATAAGTGGAATTATGCAATAATAATAAAGTGATTTCGTGCTTGAGAATACATGTTGTGTGATTTTTGTTCAAGGTTTCGGATTTCATACAACAATTAGATACTAATTTTTTTTAGTTGTCATCCTTTATATAGCATTCCAATCACCAGGGCAAATTACATAAGGATAGCAGGTAGGCGAGTAACAAACTGCGCCGCCATCCCTTCTGAACAATTATTCCATACGAAACTATTATTAAACACGACTTGAACTCATAACACGTGACCAAATACTCTATAAGTAATTAGCTAGACGCACGAGACATCTTTCATATATCAAGGTCTAGCACATAAGATTATTACCCGTCGGGACACCAAATTGCCTACAGTAATCGGTGTAGTACTTGACACGCGAGTTCATTGCGGCTCTATTCCCACTGCCACATTCCCCCCCATTGATAGCCCGGATAGTAGCTCCAAACCCTTTACCAGAAGCAAAATCCCAATGAACATTTTCCATCCAAAACCACAACGCGGTCTTGAATGAAACCACCGGGTCTGTAGCCACGATCTCTGGGTTGTTGAGCCCGTCGAACCCTAGGCTCTCTCCCGCCGAACCGTAGTTGTAGTTCCATGAGAGTTGAATTGGGCCTCTCCCATGGTAACTTTTCCTAGGGTTGCATGGATATTGGGTGTTGCTTTTATCACAATAGTTTTTTGAAGGACCATCTATCTCTTCTATGTAACACAAGTCTATGCATACATTAAAAGTCAAAATTAGTAGCATATTTTGACCAAATTGTCAAACTAAATTACCAAGTATTTTACATTAAAAAAAAGAGTAAACTTCCGTTTTGCTCCCTGTGGTTTGGTCACCTTAACGATTTTGCTCCAAACCTTTAAAAATAGCCATTTTACTCCCTGATGTTTTGGTTTTTTGCTAGTTTGCTCCCCGCCTCTAACTCCATCAAAATTGTTTGTTTTTCCATTTTGCTCCCCGCAGGGAGCAAACTGGCAACAAAACCAAAACATCAGGGAGTAAAATGACTATTTTTAAAGGTTTGGGGCAAAACCGTTAAAGTGACCAAACCACAGGGAGCAAAACGGAAGTTTACTCTAAAAAAAAATCAACAACTTACGTCCTGTCTCATGTGTAACATGAGCAAAGAAAGCTGCAATTTCGCGCTTTGAATCGTCGAACGAACCAGTTCTACCAAAATGTTGATAGTCCCTGATGACTCTGAGAAACGCATCTCGCGTGTAAAAACGTCTCCCAGGACAATTGCCTGCAGCCATGGAAAATATACTGTTAAAAAACGCTTGCGTCACTATACGAGAAACATCGGCATTATTTTGAGGGGCTGGTTGAGAACACGGGCCGCCTCGACAATCTTTTCCACAATAAGCATCATCAGTGCCACAATAACCGTACTTGCTACAACATAAGCCCCGAGCACAGTTGCACTTTTGGGATGCAACTGGCGTGGGGAGGAGTATTCCAGACACGAATACTCCAAGGAATAGAAGGGTTGAAAGTTTTGTTTTCATTTTGTTTTTGTGTTGTTTTTGAAAATCTAAGGGTGAAAAGGGATACTTATAATGTGAAAGTCTTCTGCAAAGTCTCCCACTAGGTTCATGGTACATTTTAAAAGTGGTTTTTCTGGTGCAAAGCATGTATATAGAGTTACATTGGTTGAAATTATAAGACAATAATTCCTCCACCATGGTCAGTGGCGGACTCAGTATCTTTCTTTCACAAGGATTGGATTTTTATCGGTGTTTAAATGTCTCTTATCTCGACATCCAAATTTTCACTTCGGGTTGGGTCAGGTCACATAGGTAATGATAATTCGTTTTGCGACCGGGAAAATTAAGAGCTAAAATGAGGGTTTTGAGGTAATATAAACATTTTTTTAAGCTACAAGAAGTGTAAATTCAGTCATACATCCAAAAATCAATTGTTAAATTGGTGTTTATTTAATTGATAATGCGCATGAACTAATAGGAAACATCAATTATGGGATCGACTTTTGGATATGGCTCTATCATAATCACTACTAATTACACAGATTAGTCACACCTCCACTAGAACATAAGTTGAGTGTATATGTTGCATCTAAAGAAATGTAACTAAGTTGAGTGTATATGTTGCATCTAAAGAAATGTAACAAGTTTTTATATATGATTTCAAAAAAAAAAAAAAAAAAAAAAAAAACTGAATACACACGTGTGCACTAAAAAAAAACGGAGGGATGATGCTACATACTTTCTATCCATACTTTCTATGTAATATAGAGGGAAATTTAAAAGAAACAACTAAATACTACTACATTCAATTTTCTATAATAGAAAAAAAATTATAAAGAAAATAAAATAAACCTTTATATATATTGAGGTTCATATACAA
This sequence comes from Helianthus tuberosus, assembly GCA_030545235.1. Lineage (NCBI taxonomy): Eukaryota > Viridiplantae > Streptophyta > Magnoliopsida > Asterales > Asteraceae > Helianthus > Helianthus tuberosus. The sequence continues at coordinate 23,957 of JARYGA010034260.1, read as the reverse complement.
CCTCCTATATTTTATTGTGAGTGTAATACTTATGAGTAAAATAAAGATAGAGATGAAAAGCCGGTTGTATGAGGTTTTTTAAGTAGACTGTAATAAAAAAGATTGTTTGATTATCTCACATCTTTTTTAAAACTCCACATCTGCAAACGTATTATCCGTTTCTCTTCTCCCAAACCCCTTTCTCTTGTTAAACATTTCACATCTGCAAACGTATTCCACAGGAGGAAGATGAGGAAGATCGATGTGGCAGCCGTCATCGTTTCCCGTCGATTTCATGTTCGATTTCCAGATCTTCATGTTCGATTTCTCCCAAGTTCTTTAAGATCGATTTCAGGTTCGTTTTAGAGCGTCGATTTCATCTTCATGTTCGTTTAAGATCGATTTCATCTTCATGTTCGTTTCAGATCGTTGATTTCATCTTCATGTTCTTCAAGATCGATTTCAAGATCTTCAACTACCGTCGATTTCATCTTCATTTTCGTTTCAGATCGGGTTGGAAGCATCCATGGCTGGAGAGAGGGTTGGAAGATGTTGGAAGACATTGGACCATGTCTGCGTGGGGAAGAGGACGCGCAAAGGTTTGAAGATATTTTTTAATGAAATGTCTTTTAAAAAACAAACTGTCTGCAGAGCTAAACGTCTGCGCGTGGTCTGCGCGGCGTAGACATAAGAGGCCAGAAGTGGTTTTTCTGAAAAAAACATACATCACCTAAAACATAATATCTAACTCCTAACAGTCCATAAAAACTTCAAAACACTATCGTAGAACAACGAATATAAGACACAAAATGATAATCAACATAAAACACACTAAAGTTAGTCATTCGATAATGAAAACCTTATCATCCAAAACACAATACAAAACGCACAACTATGACGTTTTAGTAATCTTCACTTTGTTATTTTTGGGTTTTGAGTGTGTTTTATGACTTTTACACTTTGTAGGAAAAACGGATTTTGTAGCTAACTCTCACCCTATATTATATATATATATATATATAGGTAAAGAGTACTGTACAAATCTCCTTATCGTACATTACGTACGCTACAATCTCAGCCGCCCGATCATCTTCCCGCATTGAATTCGCATGTTGTTTTTTGTACCACATGCGAAATTGTTACAAAAAAACATGCTATTTCATCAAAATTAACACATGCTATTTCATTAATTCGCATGTGGATTAATTAGAGACATATAAAATTTCGCATGTGGACAAAAATATAATTAGAGACATACAAATTTCGCATGTGGACAAAAACAAATTTCGCATGTGGACAAAAATATAATTAGAGACATACAAATTTCGCATGTGGACATGGCACTAATTCGCATGTGCATAGCACTAGCATGTGGACATGGCACTACTTCGCATGTGGTGTTGATCAAATTCGCATGTGGTGTGGACATGGCACTGTCTTTGAGAACAAGAGAGAGAAACAGAAAGATGATGATTATTCGAAGCAGTGGATCTTGTTTGTGATGGAGTTTTCTGGATGGTGGTCGTAGGAGGTACGGTGGTTGAAGGTGGTTGATGATCGGAGAGAATGAAGGTGATCAACGGTGAAGATGATTAAACAGTGACCGGCGACGAAAGGTTGAAGATGATGATGAACTGATGAAGATGAGTTGCAGGTTTTAGGGTCGGAGTTCGAATAAGATGATTGAACCGGAAACGAAGAACGAAGGTTGCAGGTGACCGGAGGGAGGTTAACGTCGCCGTATTGTTGCTTGCTGATCTTTTTCGAGTCCGGCGGTAGTGAAGGAAAAAGGCGACGAGGAATAATGGTGATGGCTGTTTGAATTTACGGTGGTTATCAATGTTTGCCCGCGTTTGATGGATTGAAGATCGTACGGCTGTGGGCATCGCGTACATAATGTAGGATAAGAGGTATTGTACGTTAACCGGCCTCTATATATATATATATCAAAATTCAAGAAATTAAACTTTGAATATAATAGTTAAAATAAATTTCTGATTCTCTTAATTTAACGATGTGATAAATTAAAAGTTATAAGCATTGAAACCGCCCCGTTTGACTTTGAATCAATCAAATCTCACAATTGACTACTAGTGGTGGGAGAAGACTTTGACTTGTAAGAAAGCTTCATTACATTTACAACATAAAAAATAGTTAATTTATAAAACATTTTATTAATTGATTTATGAAAAAAAAATATAGCTAGTTAATATCTTTCAGTGAATCTCTTAAAATATGATTACAAGTTAAAGCCGTTTAATTCTTTTCTAGGGTGCTTTAAGCAGATGAATCCCTATTTTTTCATCAGTGGAGATTAACTAAATATAAACCAATTAAAATAGATCACATATAACTCGATTTGTTGAAAACTAAGTTACACTAAAAAATTCACATAACTCGATTTATAATAAGATTATATAAAAACGTAAACAAAGCTTTGGTGGATTTGATTAATCGAACTTGTAGTAATCCGAAATAACAACTGTCCAAGTTACCGCGTGGTTAGATAATTGTGGTTTCAAGAACATTGAATCAAACTAAGTCAAATGTACTCAAGAATTAATCCGTTACGGGATATTGAATCAGCATGTTGGCTATTATTAGTTTTATAAACATAATACTTATTATTATTTGTATTAAACTTATAATTTACTAGATATATGTGTGTATGATACGATATATTCGAACGGTTATGACGGTTGGCTGAGGTCGCTTAAAGTGACGGTTATTCCCGCCAATCTTAACCACCAACATAACCGCTATATTATATGTATATATGTGGGTTACCGGCAATTCTTGCCGGGGACCAAGACATTCATAACTTTAGTTATTGTCTGTCCATTTTATTCGTTTCTCACTCAAATATCATGCCTGCAAATTCCAATAATAATCATAAGTGTCTCATGAAACCTCCAAAACCACATCATAATCACGATGAAGATCAACGGCTTCCGCTAACAAGTGGTATCAGAGCCGGTTATATAAGTGATGATGATTTAAAGTCGTCGTCAACCGTGATGCCATGTATGCACTGCACTGAAGAAAAACGTGAACGAAAATGGATGCAGCGATGTTGCTATTACTGCAACAGACCAGGCCACAAAATTTCTGCATGCCAAGAGAAGGAGAAGGATGAAGAAAGTCAGTTATTACGTTTAGCGGTAAATACTGCAACGCAAAAACGTCTAGATGAAGAGATCAATCAACAAAACAATCAGAGACAGGAATATATGGTGATCGGAACTGACGGTGGATACTGGTCGGATATATGGTATGTTAGTAAAACTTACAAACATCATTTTTCTGGCAATATAGACATGTTTAAACGTATGAAAAATATGTCATGTGTTGAAACGGAGACTGGGGAAAACAATTTTTTCTTTATTAGAGGAATCGGTGTGGTTGATGTTATAACAGGGTCCGAAAAGATTCGAGTACAAAGTGTGTTCTACACACCGGACATTGATAGAAATGTCTTGAGTCTCGATCAATTAATGATTCAGGGATTTACAGTGAAATTTATGGGGGATGTATGTAAATTATTCCCAACATTTAGTGTTCCTGTATACAATAAAAAGAATGGACATACCGGTTTGATGAAAGAAGAAGAGATCGGAGAATTAGAAAAGCAATATGTGGTTAGTAAGAATTCCGATCATGAGAAATTCAAAACAGAATTTCTAAATGAATACTTCGAAAATTTAAATATCTCGGCCAATGAACCAGACTGGAACATTCTGATTTTACAAGCAATGTCCTTTAAGGACTTTCAAGACTGCAAGGCTTTACTAAACATGCTTGAAGATGAAGACTATGTCATCAAGTATAGATATTATCTTGAAACTACATTCAACAACATGATAGAATGGTTTCTTAAAGAAAAACTGGAAATTCACTCAAGACCGTTGCCTGCATATGCAACAAACAATCGGAAAGTGGGATTATTAGACCTGTATATGGCAGTAAAGAGGGAAGGGGGTCACCGGCGAATTACTGAAAATGGTATGTGGGCAATGATAGCAAAGGATACAGGTTTCGAGTATGAAGATGGTGAATACATGCGTCTGATATACGCAATGTATCTGGTCGTACTTGTATACTACTACAAGTTCAAGGTAACACAGGAAAGGGCAATCGGAAAAGAGGAAGAGAAGGTTGTGGATCCCAGACAGAGCATGAGCGAAGGAGATAAGGAGGTTATAACAGATGCAGGTCACACGGAGACTGCTGGATGTTCAAGTAGTACCGGAGCAGTAGAGAAGGAAGTGAAACATTATGCATTATTTACAAAACAAGCAGGTACAGTCAGCGGGTTACAAGAGCAGTCGGAAGCAATTCAAGATATGACTGAAGATCACTATGCACTCTATGGTGGCAGTGATTGGCATGGACTCAAGAAACTACAACAAAGGAAGAGATTCGATTTCTCAAGGGCAAAGAAAGATGTAAACGAAGCAAATTACAGCGTTATCAAAAACTCCCGTAAACCTGATTATGTTTAGGGGAGAGTATTAGTTTTATAAACATAATACTTATTATTAAACTTATAATTTACTAGATATATGTGTGTATGATACGATATATTCGAACGGTTATGACGGTTGGCTGAGGTCGCTTAAAGTGACGGTTATTCCCGCCAATCTTAACCACCAACATAACCGCTATATTATATGTATATATGTGGGTTACCGGCAATTCTTGCCGGGGACCAAGACATTCATAACTTTAGTTATTGTCTGTCCATTTTATTCGTTTCTCACTCAAATATCTATTAGAAATATTAAACTGAATTATATTTAGTTATGTAACTGATTAATTGCTATTACTATTATGTGTGTATTATGTAAATAAACGAAGAGGCATGTGTCATATGTGACACCGGTTCGAATGGCAGTTATTGGCGCCAAAACCTAACTGCCGGAAACAACCGTCAACCGCCATCTTCATGTCTGTATATATACATTTTACCGGTATGATAACCGATACCAAGATATTATTTCCTTAATATCCTTATTCAAATTCTCACTAATTCCAATTCGAGTGTGTGTGTGTTCTTCGTGAATAATTTAATTCAACATGAAATCCAAATACGTTTGTGATGAATCAAGTTCCGTTTATGAAGATGATGTTCATGATAAACTTCCGCTGCCAACAAGTGGTATCAGAGCCACACCAGATTATAAAGGAGAAAAGATCTATGAGTCTGCATCGGTGTTTCCATGTAAGCACTGTTCTGATGAACAAAGAGAAAGAACGATGGGTAAAGTCTTTCACAAACGGTGCTATTACTGCAATCAACCAGGGCACCAAATTGCCTACTGCAAAGAAAAGGAGAATGATGAAGCATATCTGTTAATCCGTCAAGTTATTGAAACTGGAATACAAAAACAAGATGATGCGGTGGTTCGAAGTTCAGAATACATAGTCACTGGCACTGATGGTGGGTTGTGGTCGGAAATCTGGTATGTCAATACAAGTTTTAAACATCACTATTCAGGTAATCTCAATTTCTTCAAACGAATCAGAAACATGTTTGGTGTTGAGACAAACACCGGCAAAAACCTTTTTTTACTTTATAAGGGGCATAGGGGCAGTAGATGTTACATCTGGTAATGAAAAATTTTGAATCCAAGGGGTTTACTATACACCGGAATTGGATAGAAATGTATTAAGTCTTGATCAACTGATATTTCAAGGCTACACAGTGAAATTTAATGGTGAAAGATGTAAGATTTTTCCAACATTCAGTACTCCTCTTATGAATAAAAGAAACAGTGCAACCGGATTAACCCGTGAAGAAGAAATAGGCTTGAATGAAAGGCAATCAATAATCGAAAGAGAAACAGAACATGAGAACTTCAAATCCGATTACTTAAACGGTTATTTTGAAAGGTTAAATCTCACTTCCAATGAACCTGATTGGAACGTGATGATATTGCAATGTATGAAATTCAAAGAATTTCAAGATTGCAAAACACTATTAGATATGCTGGATGATGGAGAGTATGTAATGAAGTACAAGTATGAAATAGAAAAGAAATTCGAGTAGATGATTATCTGGTTCTTACATGATAAGATGGGAATTCACTCAAGACCGGTTCCGGTCTACATAAGCAATAATAAAAGGATAAACCTGTTAGAACTATACATGATAGTCAAGAGAGAAGGGGGTCACAGAACAGTAACATCAAACAATCTGTGGGCAATGGTTTCTAAGGATACGGGGCATAATTATGAAGATGGTGAGTATATGAGGATAGTGTATGACATGTACCTGGATGTCATCATTTACTACTACAAGTTCAAGTCAATTCAAGATAATGTTAGAGAGGAGCATACTCAAGGAGCAGCAAGGACCGAAGTGAAGGATTATGGAAACAGATTCCTTTTTCATTGAATAAACTCAAACCAGAACATGCCGATATAAGGCCAAGGAAAGCAGAATAAAAATCCTCAAAGGTAGGAGTTTGACCAACCAAATAAGACTGCTTCTAAACAAATAAATAAATAAATATAAACATAAATATATTCTAATAGCCCCCTCAGCTTGAGCGTGGGTACGGACGAACGTTCAAGCTGGATCTGAAGGTCTCAAACAGGTACCGTGGTAACCCCTTGGTGAAGATATCCGCATACTGTTCGGGTGCAGGAACATGAAGAACTCGAATATGGCCAATAGTGACTTTCTCACGAACAAAGTGAATGTCAATTTCTACATGTTTGGTTCGTTGGTGTTGAACGGGATTACCGGATAAGTATACTGCTGAAATGTTGTCACAAAAGACAACCGTAGCTTTAGTCGGCGGAGACTGCAATTCGACAAGAAGGTTACGGATCCATGTGGCTTCGGCGACCGCGTTTGCAACACCCCTGTATTCGGCCTCGGCACTAGAGCGCGATATGGTTGGTTGACGTTTCGAAGACCATGAAATCAAATTGTCACCAAGAAATATGCAATAGCCCGAGGTTGATCGTCTGGTATCTGGGCAACCGCCCCAGTCGGCATCAGAATATGCGGTCAAGGATGCACATGAAGAGGCTGTAAGTCGCAATCCAAGATCGATAGTGCCATGCAGGTATCGTAGCACACGTTTCATGAAAGCGAAGTGTGTGTCACGAGACGCATGCATGAAGAGGCATATTTGTTGAACTGTGTATGCTAGGTCCGGTCGAGTGATAGTTAGGTATTGAAGAGCCCCGGCCAAGCTTCGGTATAAAGACCCGTCTTGCAAAGGTGTGCCATCAGAAGCACTTAGTTTGTTGGAAGTATCAACAGGGGTGTGACATGGTTTGCATGCGGTCATATTAGCTCGATGAAGGATGTCCTTAGCATATTGTTTTTGTGCCAATATTAGTGAATTATGATCACGGGTAACAGTGATGCCAAGAAAATGGTGAAGCGTCCCTAAATCCGTCATAGAAAATTCAGCCGATAACTTGGATATGACGCTGTTGAGGAGAGATGGAGAGCTGGCGGTGATCACGATGTCGTCTACATATAAAAGAAGATAAGCTAGGTGAGCACCATGTCTGTAGATGAAAAGGGACGTATCACAAAGGCTATGGTTAAATCCGAGAAGTGATGAACGTGGAAAATCGAGTATACCACGCCCTTGGAGCCTGTTTCAAACCGTATAAAGATTTCTTTAGTCGACAAACATGATTCGGATAATTTTGGTCAACAAAGCCAGCCGGTTGATGCATATATACAGTTTATTGAAGATGACCGTTGAGAAAAGCATTTTTGACATCTAACTGATGTATCGGCCATGAACGGGATACCGCCAATGAAAGGACCGTGCGGATAGTAGCCGGTTTTACAACGGGGCTGAAAGTTTCCATGCAGTCAATGCCAACAGTCTGAGACTTACTGTTGCATACCAGCCGAGCCTTATAGCGTTCCAAAGAGCCGTTTTCGTTGAACTTGTGTCGAAATAACCACATCGAACGGATGACCGGACTGTCCGAAGGCTTCGGAACCAACTCCCAAGTGTTATTATTCTGCAAAGCACTAAATTCATCATTCATGACACGTAGCCAGTTAGGGTCCGATAAGGCTTTTGTGTACGAGTTAGGGACGGGAGATATGTCTGTTGTGGTGGCAAGATTGTATTTGGGGTTCGGTTTCGAAATCCCGGTTTTTGACCGAGTTTGCATGGAATGAGTATTTTGTGTGGATTGGTCGAGATTAGTTGTTGAGGTAGGCTGGTCATTAGAGGTAAAATGGGGAGTAGGTGGAGGCGCATTTTGAGGTGAGGAAAAGTGAAAGGACGGTTCTGTTACATTTGTAGGTGAAGAAGAATTTTGAATATTTATTGAATTATTGGGATGGGTGGTGGACACAGTAGGTTTAGTAGAAGGGAATGAGGTATTAGAAAATTGGGTGGGAATTGGTGAAGTATCATCAAGGAAATTGTAGGAGTGGTTGGATGAGAGTTCAAGGAATGGTTATGTGCTTTCATCAAAAACGACATGCCGAGACAGATGGACACGACCGGTTTTTGGGTCATAGCACCGGTAGCCTCGGAAGTCGGACGGATAACCCAAGAAAACACATCGGGCCGATCTAGGAGACAATTTGTGTAATTGTGTAGCTGACATGTTTGGGTAGCAAGCACATCCAAAGGTGCGAATGTGATCATAAGTAGGATTACGGGAATAGAGGGCGGAAGCGGGAGTGTTAAAATTGAGACGGGAGGTAGGTAAAATGTTGTGTAGGTAGGTAGCCGTGTGAAGAGCCTCAATCCAAAATTGAGGAGGTAGGTGAGCATGAATTAAAAGGGCACGTATGACATCATTTAGACGACGAAGCATGCGTTCGGATCGTCCGTTTTGTTGAGAGGTTTGTGGGCATGAGAACCGAAAAAGTAGACCGTTTTGGTCTGCAAAGGATTTGAAATTATGGTTATCAAATTCACCACCTAAATCACACTGGAAGGTTTTAATGGGCAAATGAAACTGAGTGAGAATTAATTTGTGAAATTTGGTGAAGGTGGGAAAAGTTTCAGATTTGTATTTAAGTGGGTATACCCAAACATAATTAGTGAAATTATCAACTAAAACCATGTAATATTTGGAACCTGAATTACTAACAATAGGTGATGTCCACAAATCACAATGAATAATGTCAAAAGGCATAAATGTACGTGAAAGAGAATCAACAAAAGGCAAACGTTTGTTGTTTGACAACTGACAAGAAGAACAAATAGACACGTCAACAGCTTTATTACATGAAATACTAGAAGTACGGGTAAGATGTTCTAGCACAATCGGGCCGGGATGGCCTAGACGAGCATGCCACGGTTGAGGTCTTGTGGGTGATAACAAAGCAAACTCCGGTTTGGTGAGCGGATATAGGTCTCCACTGCTATTGTGGCGGGAAAGGAGGCGTCCATCCTTGAGGTCCTTCAAAGAAAAACCGAAAGGATCAAACTCAACGGAAACTTGGTTATCAATAGTAAATTTACGTACATATAACAAATTTTTGATTACATTGGGTGAGTGGAGAATGTTATTAAGTTTGTAGGTTTTGTTGGGTAGGGTGTACACGCCATTACCGGAACCCGTAACGGGTAAACGATGACCATTACCGACCAATATAGGACTTTGAGGTAATACAGTGGGAGTTAAAATTGTACCTATGTCCGCAGTGATATGAGAGGAAGCCCCAGAGTCTATGTTCCACTGAGGATCCGGAGAGTGAACCGACAAATTTGAGAGAGCGAAGCCAATATCCGTAGGTGAGAGCGCATTGTTGGGCTGGGCCGAGAATCCAGGCGGTGGTTGGTGGGCCAAATGGGCTTGATGGATGTACTGTTGAGGTGGGGGAGGGTGTAATTGGGTGGGCTGTGATGGATACGGTGTGGGTGGAGGGGTCCACTGGGCTTGTGGAAATGGCGATAAAGGGGATGACCAAGTTGGGCCATGAGTAGGGGGGCCGATGTGGTTGCATTAGTAGGTAGGGCCGATGTTGGGTTTTGGGTGGCAGGAGAATATGGATAGGTGGGTTGGATTTGTTGATTCACTTGATTGTGACCCCACTGAGCCGAAGATCTACCATATGAGGGTATGTTTCTGTTAGATCCTCCTTGCCGCCCCCCACGGTAATTTGCACCCCGACCCCGTGCGACTTTAGCCGGGTCATAATTCCGACCCCTATAGCCATTTGGATAAGGTGACCTTGGTAATTCCGATTGTGGTGGGTTTGAGGAGTGCACAAGAACTGTTTCTTTGGAGGTGGAGGACCTTGCGGATACACGAATCTGTTCATCTTCGATCATACTTCGAGCTAAAGTTGCAATAAGCCATTACGGGGGCGTTTGGGATTGCATATTTTAGTGACTTATTAGCTTATTGACTTTTTGAAAAGTTAAAAGGTGTTTGGCATGAAATTGTTATATGTGAGAGGAAAAGTCAATAAGTCATTATTAACTTTTCTAAAAATTCATAAGTTGTTTTGAAAAGCTAAGCCATGATCAAATATTTTCGATTTATTGGCATGCTAGCTTCGTATCATCGTATTTGCGTTGCATTTTCGTTTATTCATAAATTTAAGGTATAGTGTTGTCTTTGACATCAGGGGCGTATGTAGCATGGCATGAGAGGTCAATTTTCTTGGCGAAGTACAAAATTAATACAAAAAATGTATTTTTCTTCTTCCTTTTATGTATCGGATACCCCTGAGCAAATATTAAGATACCCTTAGGACCAATTTTTTTTGGATACATCTAAAATTTTCTTTTAGATCTGTCACTGTTTGACATTAGCAAAAGAACTATAAGGTATAATGTTATATTTGACATTGTCATTTTAGGTCTTTCAATCACTTTTATTGACAAAAGACATTTATTAAGTTATATCTGAATAAATTTTTTTTGCTTCTAACGTTAATTAGTAGAGATAACATATGTGATCTTAACATATGAATATATAGTGACTATATCACGATTATAAATATGATAAAAATTAAAAAGTTCATCAACTTACGTCCAGTCTCATGAGTAACATGAGCAAAGAAAGCTGCGATTTCACGCTTAGAATCCGCGAGTGAACCAGTTCTACCAAAACGTGGATAGGCCTTGATCCCTCTGAGAAATGCATTTCGTGTGTAAAAACCTTTTCCAGGACAACTTTTTGAAGTCTTTGCACCAATCGCGTTAAAAAACGAAACAGTGACTATACTAGCAATGTTGGCATTATTACTTGGAGGAGTTGGAGCTGGCTTAGTACATGGGCCACTTTGACAACCTTTTCCACAATAAGCACTGGTTGTGCCACAATAACCCCACTGGCTACAACACATGTTTTTCGCACAATTACAGTTTTGCGATGCAACCGGCTCCAGAAAGAGGAGACCGGCGAGAAACACACAAGTAAATATGAGAGTTGAGAGGTTTGTTTTCATTTTGCTATGTTGTGTTTGAAAGCAGAAGGTTGGAGGGATATTTATAGGTGAAACTAAGTGTCTTCAAAGTCTCTCATTTTGTATTATTATTATTTCTTTTAGGTACAAAGGGTACATATGAAGTTAAGGTTTGGTGACTAAGATATATTCTATGATTTTTAATTGAAGTTAATGTGAGATTAAATATATTATTATTATTATTATTATTATTATTATTTTTTGAACGGTACGATTTACCAGGTCTACTAGGGGCTGGGCCGAGGCCCAACAAGTCCTTTGGAACCCATAGAGGTAAATCTCTCCACAAGTGGTAAATACGCGCTCAACCGGAGTCGAACCCCCAACCTCCACTTGACCTCCACTCTAGCTCCCCCAATTTTTACCAATTGAGCTAGAAATATATTGTTAATGTAATATTTAATCTTGTAGCCTTTATAATCATTTATATTATATAGATCAAAATATATTAATAACCTATTAATAATTAGTTGGTAATTGTTGATGGACCATATTACCCTTATTAATTAATTAGGTTTCCTCTTTGGTGTATAAATAAGGAGCTTATTAGAGAGTTAAAGGGTTACACAAGTTAGACAATTACACAACCCTCATAACATCACAATCGGCTCTCTCTCCCTAATCAAAACTCTCCCTAGTTTCGGTTCATCACCATCATCACCTTACACCCTAAGGAGGAACCAGATCATCCTGACAAGTATGTCGAACTCAATGGCTGCATCACTGACTGGATTCTCTACTGGCCTGTCTGCTGTAACAGATATGTTATTCATGTTTTCCATTATGTTTAAACAGAACTGATCAACAGTTAATAGGTATATCTACATATTTATATGATTCAGAATAATTTGCGTAAGTTACAATTGATTATGCTAAGCTATTAGGATGATATTGAGAGAAGTAAAACACGTTACAAAAGATAAGATCGAGTGCATAGACATAGCCACATAGGCATTAAGAGAATTGATAATTAATTAGCTTCACATGATTGTAAAAATATAAAATAAGATTATCAGGATGCGGATGAGTTTAAAAATGTCAAACAAGATTTGATTGAGTTATTTGTGTCTGCCCCTCAAAGTAAATACTAAAAATAAAACTAAACTTTTAAACTCTTTTGTGTTTCTAGTCAATGAAGGTTTGATTAAATTGTGAGAAAGGAAATTAAAGTATATAATTATACTTGTATTGTAATCCAGCGTTAATTGCATGTTGATTGAGGTTCATCTTAGCTATATTTTCTGAATTGGACTAGACAACACAACGAACCAGTCAGACCAATTACTTAATAATAAGGCCCTAACTATCTGCACACCCAGTTTGCCTATCTGCACACTTAGGGTTTACCTACGCAGCGTATTGGTCAATACGCAGCGTATAGGGTTAACCCTATACGCTGCGTATTGACCTATACTCAGCGTATATAAACCATGGATCTCAGTGCCTAATAACCAATCATTGCACAGAAAACAAGGTTTATATACGCTGCGTATAGCTCTCTACGCAGCGTATATAAACCATTAGACTTTTTTGGGTCATTTTGGTAGGTTTGAGGGATCATTTTTTCACAAAGTTTATATAAGCTGCGTATTGACCTATACTCAGCGTATATAAAGGTCTGAAAATGTCATTTATACCCTTGTATTGAGGCTATACGAAGCCAAATACAATGGTAGTAGTGTCATTTTTGTCTTATATGCTGCGTAGTGATCTATAAGGAGCGTATATAAAGCTCCATTTTTTTTTGTATTCCTTTGTTTATTTATAAAAAAAGGAAAATAACACCCGATACGATAATATACGATACGATATAACACCCGTATAGGCCTATAGGTGTGATTTAGGTCTCGTATTGACCTCGTATAAGCCTATAAGTGTGATATCGTATCGTATAGGTGTAGTATAGGTCATGTATTGACCTCGTATAAGACTATAAGTGTGATATCGTATCGTATAGCATAGTATATGTCCCGTATTGACCTCGTATAAGACTATAAGTGTGATATCGTATCGTATATCATAGTATATGTCCCGTATTGACCTCGTATAAGCCTATAAGTGTGATATCGTATCGTATAGCGTAGTATATGTCCCGTATAGGCCTATAAGTGTGATATCGTATCGTATAGGTGTAGTATAGGTCACGTATTGACCTCGTATAAGCCTATAAGTGTGATATCGTATCGTATAGCATAGTATATGTCCCGTATTGACCTCGTATAAGCCTATAAGTGTGATATCGTATCGTATAGCGTCGTATAGGTCACATATTGACCTCGTATAAGCCTATAAGTGTGATATCGTATTGTATAGGTGTAGTATAGGTCAGGTATTGACCTCGTATAAGCCTATAAGTGTGATATCGTATCGTATAACGTAGTATAGGTCACGTATTGACCTCGTATAAGCCTATAAGTGTGATATCGTATCGTATATCGTCGTATAGGCCTCTATACGAGACTTATATACTATACACTATACGATACGATTTGATGCAATACGATACGATACGATGCAATACGATAAGATAATTTAATTTAAACGATAACAATATAATATATTTGTATTATTTACGAATAATATTGTTTTTTTATAAATAATTTTCTTTTTTTATAAATAAACAAAGGAATACGATAATTTAATTTAAACGATAACAAAACAATATATTTGTATTATTTACCAATAATATTGTTTTTTATAAATAATTTTCTTTTTTAATTTTTATAATTCATAATATTTATATTATTTTTTATTTTTATAATTTATATTTGTATTATTTACCAATAATATTGTTTTTTTATAAATAATTTTCTTTTTTTATAAATAAATAAAGGAATACACAATAAAAAAAATACAAAAATGGAGCTTTATATACGCTCCTTAGAGGTCCCTACGCAGCGTATGAGACCAAAATGACACAACTACCCTTGTATTTGGCTTCGTATAGCCTCAACACAAGGGTATAAAAGACATTTTCAGACCTTTATATACGCTGCTTAGAGGTCAATACGCAGCGTATTTAAACTTTGTGAAAAAATGATCCCTCAAACCTACCAAAATGACCAAAAAAAATCTAATTGTTTATATACGCTGCGTATAGACCTATACGCAGCGTATATGACCCTTGTTTTCTGTGCAATGATTGGTTATCAGACACTGAGATCCATGGTTTATCTACGCAGCGTATTGGTCAATACGCAGCGTAGTGGGTTAACCCTATACGCTGCGTATTGACTAATACGCTGCGTAGATAAACCCTAATTTTGCTAGGGTTTGGTGTGCCAATAGGCACACCCAATAATAAATAATATTGAAAGTCCGGTTCCCGGTCCGATCGGCCATATAGATCTTAGCTACTTAGTTACATTGTGAACTTGAACATTATAAAGGGAGTTAAAATATATACTTCTTATTTATATAGTTATGGTATGGTATGGCATGATACATATTAGTGTTTCAGTTTTTAAACCAGCTTATTCAACCTGACATTGTCGCAAGATGAGATGAGAATTCGTTTGGTGTTGTTTTGGTTTGTTACGAACTGACACATGCTACTCGCGTTTCTTGGCGGGGCGGCCTGATTTTAAACAAAATGTAAATGAAAACGCAGACGCGATGTTATAAATAACATTCGGTCGGTATCGATTGGTTCGTTATGACACGGATACAGTTTAGCGCTCGTCATAGCAACAAAAAGAAAAAAATGTTGCGATATGCACAAAAAGATATCTAAACGAGTTTTTACGTCATTCGAAAACCATAAAAACAAATATCACTAACGGTTCAGATAGTGATGATACCGGTATCGATGTTGTTCGGTTAGAATCATGCCGATATTGTTGGGACAGTGTCAGTACGACCCGTCACTGGTACCGCTATAACTTACAATATAAAAAAGATACTCTATTTTCAATATGACTCCGATTTCAATGAGATTTGCACTAAAAACCACGAAAATGAATACCAACAAGGGTACCAAGGTTGTTCAGACAGTATTGATTCGTTCGTTACAGAAAGAAGAAAAATATCAACTATATTTGACACGTTTGATTTTGAAAAAGAAAAAAAAACTTGTATCAGAACTTAGATAAAAATAAGGATCTCTTTTGAACAAAAACATGTATCTAAATGTAGTGAAAAATAAGTACAACGTAACAATATATTCAAAATTTTATAAAGTATTACATTGTATTATTAGAATAACAAAAATGGTAAGGGACATCAATTTAAAAAAAAAAACATATTTAAATGTGATGTAGCTTTATGACATGTATGTTTATGCATCGATCACTTGTACATTACTACTCAAAACTTTGTTTTGAAAACAAGTATTATATCGAAATGCAGATAAAAATAGAAACCTCACAACGACATACTTGGAATTTTATAAAACATCATATCCTAAAAGTTACAAATTAAGGAAACCAAGATATACTCAACGTTAATTATAATAATAAAAAATATTAAAAGGTACAATAACATCAACAAATGTACTTAGGGGGTGTTTGGTGTTGCGTTTTCGAAATAAATTATGCGTTTTCAAAAGTTTTGAAAAAGCATGTAGGTACATGCTTCTCCAAAACTGCGTTTTAGATGCAGATAATCACTTTTTTATCCAAACATTTTTTTAGATTATTTATGTTTTACAAACACAATAATCAAATAATCACTTCAAAACGTAATCTCAAACACCCTCTTAGTAAGTTCTACAAAGCCTTTTTTATGGTCTGTAAACGTGGTATTAATATGTTTTCCATATGAAATACGATTCATTCAGCTATGTTTTTTCTTGATAATTGTATGGTTATGTTATTATTAGGGTTACTTTTAGAAAATAAAATATTATGTATGTTTTTTCTTGATAATTGTATGGTTATGTTATTATTAGGGTTACATTTAGAAAATAAAATATTATGTATGTTTTTTCTTGATAATTGTATGGTTATGTTATTATTAGACCACCCGTAGTGGGGCGGTATTTTTGAAAAAAATTGAACCCCCCCCCCCTATTACACTAGGCGTTTTGGGGCATTATTTTTGAAAAAAATTTGCCCAAGCGTTATATATAAAACGCCTACAATTGTATTGTGTAATGGTTGACTGGGTTTGACCCACCAATGAGAAACTAGTATGTTTTTTTTGTTTAATGATTGGAAGGGGCATTATTTGGGCATTATTCCAACTACGCCACTTTTGCAATAACGCCCCATGCTGACTGGACTGCCACGTGTCGAATAATGCCCCATGGTGAGGGCATTATTTGGCTAAACCACTACACATGGTCTTAGGGTTACTTTTAGAAAATAAAATATTATGTATGTTTTTTCTTGATAATTGTATGGTTATGTTATTATTAGGGTTACTTTTAGAAAATAAAATATTATTTAAAAGGTTTATTTTATTTATAACATCATTTGAGAATTATTTTACAGGCCTTAAAAGATAATCACCAAAAAACTTTTGAATATTTTTTATGACTTTTATGTTGTTTACATAATTGGTCGATAAGTCGATAAAAATAACAGGAACTGCATATTTAATTCCAGTGGGGGGGCGTGTGTTTTGTTTGGCATTTTGCCCGTTTAGATCGAATGTGTTTTTAATGAAGTTCTCTTAAAAAAAACATATTCAATTCCACAGAATCCACAGATTTTTTATATAAATTATCCGGGAAACCGTGTCAAAGACGTCGAAAGTCAAAACTTTTATTCTTCTTCCTAATATGCTAATTATTTAAACATAATGGAGAGTCACCTTTGAGATCCAACTATTAAATAATTAGTGACTTTAAGGTTGCATGGATATCGTCTTTGAAAAAAGCCTTTTTAATGATATAGCATATTCCAAATATATTCTAAAAATTAAAAATATTCACACCCCACCTCTTATATCTCTCTATATATACATACATATATATAGATATAGAGTGAAAAAGAGTGAAAAAGAATGGTGAAGGATCCACTAAAAGTGAATTTTGCTTAAGTAGCCTAACAATGATTTTGATGATAACATGTGACACTCATTATAAGTAGGAAAGAAGAACATTTTGGTACTAAAATATTTTGGTCTTTATAATTAGGAGTATGAAAATAACATGTGACACCACTTTTGTTTTCTAAAAAATGCATAAAAAATATAGTACAAAAAATATTTTCTTATAAACGTCGGATAAAAAAGTTATAAACGTTTAAAAAATGAGGGTGAAATATGCATGTTGCTTGCATATGCATGTAGCTTGCATATGAAGAGAGAAAATCAATAAATAAGATTTTCTCAACATACCTTAATACTCATTTTTTTCCTACATTTTCTTAGCATTGATTTGAAAAATAAAAGTTTAAGATTCTTTTTCTTCTTACTTAGACAAAATAAACTTTTTATTTGATCATTTCTAAAAAGAATATGAAAATAAGATATAGATGTGTGGAAATCTAAATGCTAATTGCAAAATGCTATTAATGTAATTATATTAGAAGTTAATGATCAAATGATATTAATCATAATAGGATTTTACATGAATAAAATGAAACTTTTAGATGTTTAATTAAAACATAAAACATATAACTAATAAATAAGTAACTGCTTGCATCACATGTCATAATTCTATATGAGCACAATATTTGTTTTAGTTTCTTTTATTTCACTTTTTTCATATTTTAAAGTACCTATTTATAGTTCTTACATATACATAATTTCAATCATATCTTATATCAATATATTATTTTTATACTTTATAAATATTTATTACTAACTAGTTGATATTTTTGTTATCTAACCATTTAATACACAAGTTTTTAATCTAACATATGATTTGTTTTTTTAAAGGCAAAGATATATTAAAAAAGAAGCCAACTCTAGCATGAGAGAGGCAAAACGACAAAACAATCAAAAATCAAAAGAAATTAAACCGTTGACATTGCTCTAAGTTTTTAAAAATGGACATAAAAATGGATACCAATATTTTTAGATGAATTAATATTATATATCATCGTCAGTCTACATATAATGGTTTGTTGTAATTGTTTCTCTCGTTTCAAAATTTAAAAGTTTTATCAACATAAATACTTGAAATAACATCACGAAAACTTAAAATATAATTCACATTATATTCCAAGTTTTTAACCATAACGAAACATATTCATTTTATTAAAAAACGGTGGATGTATATTAGATGATAATGTGAACACACATGGTCACATGACTATAAATAAAAACACTATATATAGATGTCTAGATTGAAATAAAAAAATTCTAAAATTCAGATAAAATTGAATAAGATATGTTAAAATCCTTTTAACTAACTTCGAAAGGGAATATAGTTTGAAAAATAATACTTATTGGATCATGTTTTCTCAATTAATTACACTATTCTTTTCAACTTTTTGATCTCAGTAAAACATAAAAATCTATTTAGTTACCATAAGGGGGGACGGGCTCGTCCGTTATTTTATCACGGCACCATCATTCAACGCGTTATTTCCACCGCCGGCCACCACTTCAACGCGTTAAAGTATCACGGCACCATCAACGCGTTATTTGTATCACTCCGTTATTGTTTTATGATGTGAGGGTATTTGTTGGTTGGGGGGAAATTGTTGGGTGTGGTGGTGAGTGATGACCACCCCGCCTAAAAAAGGTTGTGAGTGATGGAAAAATGGTTGCTGACATGGCGGAACTTGATTGGTGCTTGTGAGTGATAGAATCCATCACTAGTTAACCGCCCCGCCCCCCCTAAAGGAGTATAATTTGTTAGTGACACTGTGACACATATATGGAGTGATCAGTGACATTTGCATTTCATAAAGTAACACTTTTATAACATAAACACTTATTACAACTACTTGACCATCATAGTGTCAAATATACATGAAGCAATACATTTGTCACAGAGAGATAAGTAGTAAATTATTTCCAAACGTAGATACTTATTAAGAAACACTCAAACCCATAAGCCAGACCTGTGGTGACGATTCGAAAGCTAACAACTGAGGTTCTTCCCCGGTGAAACACGAAATTTCTTACAATAACTGGTGTAGTATGAAACACGAGCTCTTACAGCGGCTGGCATATGTCCATTGCACTCACCTCCATTGATGGCCCTAATTGAATATGCAAACCCTTTACCAGCAACGAAACCCGAATGAATATTATTCATCCAAAACCACAACGCGGTTTTGAATGCAATCACAGGGTCTTTAGCTACGATTTCGGGGTTGTTGAGCCCATCAAACCCAAGCCTCTTTCCGGCTCTACCGTAGTTGTAGTTCCATGTGAGTTGAAATGGGCCTCTCCCGTAGTAACGTTTCCTAGGGTTGCATGGATACTGTTTGCTGCTTTTGTCACAATATGTTAATGAATGACCACCTATCTCTTCCTTGTAACAGAAGTCTGTACATGCACATGTAAAATGTCAAAAAAAAAAAAAAAAAGTAGTCATAACTTTTGACTAATATATATGTCTATCTAATTAGGGTTTAAGTCTAGTAGTGAACAAAAGTATGAATTTAAGAGTAAGATTAGAGAGAGTGTGTTAGTTAGCCGGACAAAAAAATTTACGACGTGGTAAAGTTGCAACAAGCCATTATATTTCAATTATTATGATCAAATATTTTCGATGTATTGGCATGCTAGCTTCGTATCATCGTATTTGCGTTGCATTTTCGTTTATACAAAAATGTAAGGTATAATGTTGTCTTTGACATTAGGGGCGGATGTAGCAGGGCATGAGAGGTCAACTTTCTTGGCGAAGTACAAAATTAATGCAAAAAATATATTTTTCTTCTTCGTTTTATGTATCGGATACCCCTGAACAAATATTAAGATACCCTTAAGGCCAAGTTCTTTTTGGGGATACATCTAAAATTTTCTTTTAGATCTGTCACTGTTTGACATTAGCAAAAGAACTATAAGGTATAATGTTATATTTGACATTGTCATTTTAGGTCTTTCAATCACTTTTATTGACAAAAGACATTTATTAAGTTATATCTGAATAAATTTTTTTTGCTTCTAACGTTAATTAGTAGAGATAACATATGTGATCTTAACATATGAATATATAGTGACTATATCACGATTATAAATATGATAAAAATTAAAAAGTTCATCAACTTACGTCCAGTCTCATGTGTAACATGAGCAAAGAAAGCTGCGATTTCACGCTTAGAATCCGCGAGTGAACCAGTTCTACCAAAACGTGGATAGGCCTTGATCGCTTTGAGAAATGCATTTCGTGTGTAAAAACCTTTTCCAGGACAACTTTTTGAAGTCTTTGCACCAATCGCGTTAAAAAACGAGACAGTGACTATACTAGCAATGTTGGCATTATTACTTGGAGGAGTTGGAGCTGGCTTAGTACATGGGCCACTTTGACAACCTTTTCCACAATAAGCACTGGTTGTGCCACAATAACCCCACTGGCTACAACACATGTTTTTCGCACAATTACAGTTTTGCGATGCAACCGGCTCCAGAAAGAGGAGACCGGCGAGAAACACACAAGTAAATATGAGAGTTGAGAGGTTTGTTTTCATTTTGCTATGTTGTGTTTGAAAGCAGAAGGTTGGAGGGATATTTATAGGTGAAACTAAGTGTCTTCAAAGTCTCTCATTATGTATTATTATTATTTCTTTTAGGTACAAAGGGTACATATGAAGTTAAGGTTTGGTGACTAAGATATATTCTATGATTTTTTATTGAAGTTAATATGTATATATACATATTTATATGATCATAATAATTTGCGTATGTTACAATTGATTATGCTAAGCTATTAGGATGATATTAAGAGAAGTAAAACACGTTACAAAAGATAAGATCGAGTGCATAGACATGGCCACATAGGCATTAAGATAATTGATAATTAAGCTTTCACATGATTGTAAAAATATTAAATAAGATTATCAGGATGGATGAGTGTAAAAATGTCAAAAAGATTGATTGAGTTATTAGTGTCTGCCCCTCAAAGTAAATACTAAAAATAAAACTAAACTTTCTAAACGAGTTTTTACATCATTCGAAAACCATAAAAACAAATATCACTAACGGTTCAGATAGTACTTATACCGGTATCGATGTTGTTCGGTTAGAATCGACATCGAGCCGATATTGTTGGGACAATGTCTGTACGATTCGTCACTGGTACCGCTATAATTTACAATATAAAAAATATACTCTATTTTCAATATGACTCCGATTTCAACGAGATTTGCGCTAAAAACCACAAAAATGAATACTGACAAGGGTACCAACGTTATTCAGACATTATTGATTCGTTCGTTACAGAAAGAAGAAAAATATCAACTATGTTTGACACGTTCGATTTTGAAAAAAAAAAAAACTTGTATCAGAACTTAGATAAAAATAAGGATCTCTTTTGAACAAAACATGTATCTAAATGTAGTGAAAAATAAGTACATCGTAACAATATATTCAAAATTTTATAAAGTATTACATTGTATTATTAGAATAACAAAAATGGTAAGGGACATCAATTTTAAAGAACATATTTAAATGTGATGTAGCTTTATGACATGTACGTTTATGCATCGATCACTTGTACATTACTACTCAAAACTTTGTTTTGGAAACAAGTATTATATCGAAATGCAGACAAAAATAGAAACGTCACAACGAAATACTTTGAATTTTATAAAACATCATATCCTAAAAGTTACAAATTAAGGAAACCAAGATATACTCAACGTTAATTATAATAATAAAAAAATATTAAAAGGTACAATAACATCAACAAATGTACTTAGAGGGTGCTTGGTGTTGCGTTTTCAAAATAGATTATGCGTTTTCAAAATAGATTTTGTGTTTTCAAAACTGCGTTTTGAAAAAGCATGTAGGTACATGCTTCTCCAAAACTGCGTTTTGGATGCAGATAATCATTTTTTCATCAAAACACTTTTTTAGATTATTTATGTTTTAGAAACGCAATAATCAAATAATCACTTCAAAACGTAATCCCAAACACCCTCTTAGTAAGTTCTACAAATAACAAAGCTACTGTTGGGTCCGAAAGATGGGAAGGTTGTCAAAAAAAAAAAAAAAAAAAAAAAAAAAAAAAAAAAAAAAACCTTATCTCTATCTATGAGGATTTGAGAGACTCGCTTAGCTTAAATCAAACAATAGACAAACAAAGATAACTGTAAGGATAGAAACAAAAACTAAAAAATAACAAAAGAAGTGGTGAGAGAGTAACAAAAACATATATGAAACTAAAAAAAACAAAAGAGGAAGAAAAAGAATCCTACCAACATAGCCTTTTTTATGGTATGTAAACGTGGTATTAATATGTTTTCCATATGAAATACGATTCATTCAGCTATGTTTTTTCTTGATAATTGTATGGTTATGTTATTATTAGGGTTACTTTTAGAAAATAAAATATTATGTATGTTTTTTCTTGATAATTGTATGGTTATGTTATTATTAGGGTTACTTTTAGAAAATAAAATATTATTTAAAAGGTTTATTTTATTTATAACATCATTTGAGAATTATTTTACCGGCCTTAAAAGATAATCACCAAAAAACTTTTGAATATTTTTTATGACTTTTATGTTTTTTTACATAATTGGTCGATAAGTCGATAAAAATAACATGAACTACATATTCAATTCCAGTCGGGGGCGTGTGTTTTGTTTGGCCTTTTGCCGGTTTAGATCGAAGGTGTGTTTTTTTTAATGAAGTTCTCTTTTAAAAACAAAACATATTCAATTCCACAGATTTTTTATATAAATTATCCGGGAAACCGTGTCAAATACGTCAAAAGTCAAAACTTTTATTCTTCTTCCTAATATGCTAATTATTTAAACATAATGGACCTTTAAGATCCAACTATTAAATAATTAATGACTTTAAGGTTGCATGGATATCGGCTTTGAAAAAAAGCCTTTTAGACTAAAGGGTATGGGGGCCGGCTAGGCCCGGCTAGGACCGGCGCCGGTCCCCCACACCGCCCCCTTAGCCCCGGCTCGGCCCAAACGACTCCCCTCAGCCGACTTGGACGGGGCCCCACATTCAAAAACTAGCCGTTTTCAAACGGCATTTTCTTTAAAAAAAAAAAATTCATTTTCCAATTTAAATACCCTATATCTCATCCATTTTTATACAATTCAACCCCATTCTACTCCCATTCTTCTCCAATTCTCTTCCTTTTTTATAAAAACACTCCATATTTTTTATACCTTTTTCTCTAAATCATGAATCCTTTCAACCCAAACAATCCCAACCCGAACAACCCCAACCCGAATAATTACAACCCGAACCAACCTAACTTTTTTTCGACCCCCGCTTACACTCCGAGTATGGATCAATCGTGGGGGGCTCCGCAATTTCCTTTTTCGGGTTTCCAACAAACACCCAACGCATTCTCACAAATGTCTCAAGTTCAACAACTCCAACAATACCAAGCGCTACAACAAATCATGCAACGCAACTCGTTTGAACAACTCCAATCGCAACCGCCAACTTCCCAACCGGTTCACCTTGACGATGATGATGATGAAGTCGTCCCCGAATCGCCACCGCAAGAGCTCAACCGAAA
>JARYGA010034259.1:0-20867 GCA_030545235.1 Helianthus tuberosus | reverse complement strand
CTTTCCGATAACCAAAAGGTCAGTGACCTATAAATCATCTTAAAGAAACCATGTTGAATGTTGTTATGGAGTCTCGTGGTTGCCAAAAGGACGATCGCTGCCAGGTCAGCGCACGGGGCCCAAGGGGTTAGTGCAGACAAGGGTATTTATGGAACGCGAATCTTTTTTATATGTGCAGATTTTTGTAGATACGTTAATGAACAAGGCATACGATAACTGGATGCATGTAGTGGAGTATGACGGAAAATCATTTTTTGGAGCTCATCATGCTACACAAGTTGATACGGGAACGGCTCCGCAAAACTATCTTAACTCGTTTGATCATCAACTCAGTCTACCACCGACCGTCACTCAAGAACAACCGATATTAAATCCAGTTGTCTCCGGTGGAGGTAACCTCTTATTTTCCTTTTCTAACGTCTATTAGTGAAACGTCTAAAATACCCTTGAGAGTAAACGTTTATACTCTCTTGTATTAGGTTATGAGGGTAGTGCACCTGCTCAATTCGATACAACCAACACGTTGAATTTGAGTTCTTCGTTTAGAGGATTAGAAGATTACTTTCCCGAAGAAGAAATCCGTATGAGGAGTCACGAAATGCTTGAAAACGAAGATATGCAACATCTGCTACGGTTATTCAACACGGGTAGTGATCAAACCTCGGGTAGTCATGTGAATGAAAGTTATTATCCGGTGAATACGGGTTATATGCCAAACACACCTAGTTTCGGGTACGGGGATAAAACGCGCTCGTCTGGGAAAGCTGTGGTGGGGTGGCTGAAACTTAAGGCGGCTTTGAGGTGGGGAATCTTTATAAGGAAACAAGCGGCGGAAAGACGGGCCCAAATAGTCGAGTTGGAAGATGACCCATGATTCTAATGGGTAACCCTGTTGTGTATAGTGATAGCTGATAACATTACTCGCCGCGGATTAGGAATGATGTTTGTTGTGTCATAATCACGAGCGAAGCGGTTCTTGCTTGGAGGCCCAGATAAAGCTGAAAGCTTAACAAAAGGAGCGATATAGTGATTGATTTTCTGTATTAGTTGTGTTGTGGTGGTTCACTTCAGATGTAACATAACAACCTTTTGTTTTGTTGTAATATAAGACTTATACTTTGTGTGTAAATGACCAAATTACCCTCATAGTTAACAGACTTGGTGGATGGAATTAGAAATTGGTTAAAACCTCTAAAAACACATAGACTCAAAAAGTAATTTACCCTACAAGTAAATTCAAACCTGAAATGCATATATCATAAATTGCAATGACCGTTAAAATTCATAATCAGCAACATCAATTACTCTTTAACAGAAAAAGGATATGCTTATTATGTAAACGGGCATCTAACAACATTAAAAATCCATACATAATATTTTATACTGAGTTGATGTTTAGTTTCTCAGCAAAATCAAAATCTGTATGACATTTTTCTATAAAAGAATTGACTTTTATATAAATATTTAGGGTGAACGGAGTGGGATCGGTAAAGTGGTCGGTACCGAATCCCACTCCACCGCCAATGTTTTACCGAGCCAAGTTTACCGATTGGGGTGGACATTTTCGGTGAAGCTTTACCGATTGAGGGAGAGAGATGGGTGTGTGGTGGGCTCTATTCCTTCTCAACCAATCATACATTTTTCTTTTTTTTTTAATAGTTTACCTAAACCCCATTAGGTAAACCACTGCCAACGTTTTTGAGTATTAGGTAAACAAATTAGGTGACTTGACATGGCGCTATGTGATTGGGTGAATTGGGAGTTTACCTATTTGGATTAGATAACCACTCCCCTCACCCTTATAACCGTACATAAATATTCAAATTGTTATAATAATGTTAAATATAACTTTAACAACCAAGATTGTTAAATGAGAAATGCTTTTTAAGTAATAACTAGTGTTCAATAGGAGAGTGTTTGGTTTGAGATTTTTTTAAGAAATTTGAATATGGTAAGAAAATAGAATTTGAAAATTTAAATTTGTCCAAGCATTTTGGATTCAAAAGAATTGGAATCTATGATAAGAATTAGAGACGAACACTTAAATAAGAACGGTCTATTTAATTTGATATGGATAATAACCAAAATACCCCGCATCATGCCTCTTATGTGACTAGGTTTTAATATGAAGGTAGATGGAGTTAGTATGGTGAACTTGGTATGTAAATTGCAACACTTTTGGATTTTGTAAGATATAGCAATAAGCACTAAACCATATGGACCAAACCGCAATTTACTCACAATTATTAAGACGTAAATACAAACATATAAAAACAAAACAAAAAAAAAAGTGTAACCTCATGAGACATGAACTGCTTCAAAACATGTTTGCTAGATTAAAATAGGGGTTTAAAGGTCCTTGATGATATGATTATTCCAAAAATAGTCCACAAGCCTGAAACTAAAGATGTACAACAGGTGATTCTACCCTATCACTTGATATACAAATTAGATGTGAATTATGGCATAATGAAGTTACTCCGCGTCTGAGATTTCATCTTCATCTTCATCTAGAATATAAACTAGAGCGCGCTTTCTCGTTGCAAAGACACAAGCAACACCTCTAGATGCTGAACATTTGATATTAACAAAGGTCAAAAACATATCATACGATGTACATATCACACACGCATACAAATTACATGGATATACATGATTATACATGTACCAAGTGCACATAACTAGGGATGGGATTGGTACACTACCAAATACTGTACCGAATATATTGATACGGTACCTGCTTTGGTACCACTTTGTTTTTATTTTAGTTTTTGAACACTTGTACGGGTACTAAATAGGTAAAATCAGCACGAGTACCAATATAGTAAATAGGTAAAATCAATACGGATACCATAATACGAAATAAAACATAATATTAAAAAAACTTTTAAAGGTCTACATAAAATTCGGCACCAATACCCTTTTTTATACCAAAATCAATAAAATTGGGTACCTATACATGTACCATCGAAAACCTGAAATCAGTACCGGTACTGGTACGGTTATTTGGGGAAAAAAAAAAGCTCATCCCTACACATAACTAATGAAAACATGGATTCATGAATATGTATATACCAAATGCATATAACTAAACTACATTGATACATCATCATCATACTCAGTAAATCCCACCAATAGCAAAGCTAAGGTAGGGTCTGAGGAGGGTAGATGTACACAGCCTTACCTCTACCCCGTAGGAATAGAGGTTGCTTCCAGTGAGACCCCCGGCTCGATTGTAGTTTTGTATCAAGCCTTGGACCTAAGACACATAACACTCAAACAATCGAGACAAAGACTGATTGGTGCATGTACCCCCGTGTCTTTCAGCTATCAACGTCACCACATGATGCATGATTAACCATCCGCCGCTTTTAACGTTATTTTCACGAAATTAGTAAAATAACGTCAAAGTTAGTACCATTTCACCCCCCCCCCCCCCCGAGCGCCCACACATATATACATTATATGTGCACACCGCAAGCGGGGCATTAAACTACATTGATACATGAGAATGTATATACCAAATGCACATAACTACAGAGCACAAGAAAACACGAGGACGTCTATACCAAGTGCACATAACTAGAGTATACGGATACATGATGATGTATATACTAAGTGTATAACTAGAGACGGGTAAAAGGCATAAAAATTGGGACTTGTTGGAAGAGGTACTTACCACTAACAGCTAGAGGGGCGATCACAGAGTGAGGAATTCCTCGCACTTTCAAACTATCCATTTCTAAGTATACAATAGAGTCCTGAAAATTAACATCATATCAGTACTTTGAACACAAAACGAAAATGTCATCTTAAAAAAAATAGCCATTCCTCTAGAGAATCTTGGTTTTAAATTGCGTGATGCGCTCCGATGCGTTAGGTCCAAAAATCTGATGCGCGATGCGAGCGCATCACGTATGCGATGTGCTTTTTATATAAAAAATACTAAAAAAATAATTATACATAATAACAACTCTTAAAAACACACATAAGCTAAAAAACACACAATAATAAGACGATAAGAACTATGCTTTTTAGTCCAATCAAGCATACAAAAATATATCTAGAACCACAAAAAAGAGTAGCAAGTAGCAACCATAATGGTCAAAATCAGACATACTAAGAGTCTGTAATTCTGTATCTAGATATTAGTTATAGATATTGGTCACAACTTCCTTCCTTTGCTGCTCTAATCGATGGCTGTTTTTTTTTTTTTTTTGCATTTACCCAGTTGATAATCTCATTGTTTGAAGCAAACAACAGAAGTTTCCTTTTTGTAGACTATTATCTTTGAAATTGCAGAATGGAATGATGGATCAACAAGTTCCCAGACAACTTTTTGATAAAGTTAAATTTTTGATGAAGTTACTTTTTGTTTCTACCCCTATATCACCTATTTTCCCGCCCAAAAAACCCTATTGTACCGCCCAAACAGCCCAGCCCATAGCAAACTCTTTAAAAAACAAAAAAAAACAATATTGCGCGCATCATAGCGCATTTTGCAATGGTCGCATTATGCGAACTTGTCGCAATATCACCGCATCATGTAAACGCAACGCATCAGGTGTTGCGATGCGCTCTTACTAGCGCAACGGGCGCATCACGCATTATGCGCGCATTTTAAAACCAAGCTTGAGATCAAACTTCAAAGTGGAATGAACAATGCAGTTACATTCTTGTAACTTTTAGAGAGATATGTACCTTAAGTTCCTGCAATTTCCAAGGGCTTGAAGCATCTGAATTAGGTATAGATACAAACGGAAGATCATCGGCTTGCACAATTGTCATACAAGCTTTCTCCAAGTTTTCGGAAGACGGCCCGTTCAATAGTAGAACAAGTTGACATTCCTGTTACCAGAAAAAAATGTTAATAAACTTGTTGCATAATGCGTATTGCAACTATTTTGAAACGATATAAAGACGTAACTTGGACTGCAAGTATAGTATACCTTATATAGAGACAAATCTACGCAAAGATATCCATCAGGAACACATAATAACACAGCTTCTAGATCATTGTTCATCAAACACCTCATAACGACTACACAATTTACAAGCTCTGATGAAGGCTCATCGGGTAATATGAAAGTTATATAATCCACAAAACTGTGTTGTTTGGAGTGCATTGCTTCCTGAAACATTCAAGTAGCAAATCATTAGCAGAAGAAACTAGGGGTGTGCACGGCTCGGTTTTCGGTTATTGAAAACCATTCGGTTTCGGTTTTTTCGATTTTAGCAACGGTTCGGTTCGGTTTTTGGAACAAAATTACGTAAGATTCAAAAATAAAAAGTATAATCCAAGATTTAATAGTCTTTCTTAGATGTTTAAATTTAAATTATTATGTTAACCATTTTAATTAATATTTTTCACATAAACCTAACTTCTAATCTATTTTTATGTTTCTCCAAAGTTTTTATCAAGACATTTTCTTTTATAATACTTTGAAAATCATTTAACTTTTATGTTAAAGTTTGTTATTTCTTGTAGGCAGCGGGTAAATCATTTTAATGTTTTTATTATAAATACTTAACATTCAAGAATAAAACTAATAATAATCCCCAAATCAATATATAAAAACATTTAAAAATGATTTTTTCGCTTGAGTTTTTTTGTTTTTTTTTGGTATTCATAAAATGCAAAAGTGTAAACAAACCGTAAATTTCGGTTCGGTTTTTACGGATCAGTTTTTTGTGCAGTTCGTTTAAATCAGTTTTCTGCTCACCATAGAAGAAACAGTGACGAGCAATGATTGCGTTTGGGGGCATAACCATCTATTAAGTATCAACATACCTTGTAATATGATATGGATGTTGGAACAGTAGAGGATGCAGATTTTGATATCGATTCGATTGAAAACAATGACGACAAGTTTTGGCAGAGGATCTTTTTGGAAATTGTAGTGAAGGGCATCCGGAACGCCTCTTTGAAACTGCATAGATTAAGTCATTAGTCATTATTAGGGCTGCAAACGAACCGAAGGAATACGAACAAGGCCTTGTTCGTGTTCGTTCGTCAAGGAAATAATGTGTTCACGAACTGTTCATGAACACTTACCGAACGAGATTTGATGTTCGTGTTCGTTCATTAAGGAAATGAACTTGTTCGTGTTCGTTCATTAGTTTTAGGTAACGAACACAAACAAACGTTCATGAACACAAATGAACAGAAACAAACACAAGCAGGCTTTCATGAACAGAAACACTAATATTTATTATATATTAGTGGGAATTTTGAAGTATATAAATAAGATATAAAAAAAAAGCTAACGAACTATCAAATATAAATGAACACGTTACCAAACGTTCATGAACATAAATGAACAAACGAGGTCTCTGTTCATGTTCGTTCATATAACTAAACGAACGAAAGTTCTTGTCGTGTTCGTTCATTTATTAAACAAACGAACTTCCAGCCGAACAGTTCACATATTGTTCGTTTAACGTTCGATTCGTTTGCAACCCTAGTCATTACTATAGGATTGCAAATTTTAAAATAAAACATGTGCTATATAATTGCCAATTAAAACTTGTTATATACTTAACATCAGCATAAAACTAGTTAGTTTTGACTCCAAAAGTCAAACAAGAATCTCGAACACATACCAAGACTCCATTTGTTGAAATTCTTTTGCTAACGTTCTTCGCAGGTATTCCAAATCTGTGAAGCCCCCAAAATGAGCCAATTCTTGTACTCTTTCCATCGTCTCCCTGAATAATAAACGGTATTACTTTGTAATTACTACTTGAAGGGCAAAAAGGTAATTTCAGACACTTTTCCACAAGGATAAAGTTTCAAATTCATTTTTAAGAGAACCCAAAAAGGTAATTAATTCTAGTTTTGATAGAAGAGTACTATGTAAATAAAGATAATATATTGGTTTTTAATATATAAAAAAAAGTTGGACAAAACATGTTCTGAACCAAAATCACATGGGGGTGAACTTTGACTCTTTGAGTTAAAAAGATCCATGTTTGTTGTTTAAAATGTCTCCCAACTGGAACTGAGTTTGTAGGATAAGTTACTTACGAGTCAACTTCAATGCTATGGTCAACTTCAGTTGATTCGAGCAACCGCTTTACTGGATCTTGATCATATAGATACTTCAAAAATAAAATAACCAGTTCACTGCCAAAACAAAGTGAGATGAAGATATAGTAAATTCTTGATGATTACTATAAGAAAGATAACACGAGTACTTTTAATGCGAGAAAAAGGGTAGCTTGCATTGGCCAGCCAGCTAATTTTTTCCCTTTTTAATTCTACAAATGATTAATGTATTAGATATTGTTTTATAAAGCGTACAACTTGCTAGAATTATATCAAAATTATAGGAGGTTGAACAACAGTTCGGGCAAATTTCAGCCTGTTTGACACGTTTTACGATTAAATAAGTCTTTAAACTTTGACTGTTTGATCGGTTATAGATATAATCTAACTTAAATCAAGAACAAACCTATTAAAAGCCAAAAACTGGTGCTGGTCACTTGGTTCCGACATTAACATTTTCACACATTTGTGAAGCCAATTGAAGAAATTTGAAAACTGCAAAAAAAAAAAACGAACTTAAGTCATTTTAACTTTTATCATCATTGCTCCAATTGTCGTAAAAATGTTTTAAATTGAAATAATCACCTGTTGAACAGAAGAGGATAAAACCCTCATAAAGCGTTGAACTTGAATAAGCAACATTCCCGATTTCTCCGTTGCATGACTTATTAAAGTCTCGTCCAAACCGATACCTTGATAACGTGAACGCCACTTAGAAAGTCCTCTCAGTTCTCCTATTCTAAATCCAATCATCTCTGCAGCAGGCTGACCACCAAAACATTCTTCTTTGTAATAAGCAGGTCAAACAGGTTGAGATCCCTCATAAATTAGGAGTGTTCAAATGCGTAAAAGACCCATAAATCGCTTCACTAAGAACGGCAGATTATCTTTGTAATAATACAGGTTTTTATAATCATGATTTGTAAATTACTAAATTTATAACTTCACGTTTATAAAAAGTGTATCAAAAAGTGTTTGTGGGTTACCCACCCAAAACGATCCAATTTGACCCGTCACCAAAGTCGTCCAAGTAGCAGTTAATGCGGTAAAAAATTGGATATCGGTCAAGGACCGATATTTGAGATATAGGTTATCGCGGTGGGATATCAGTAATTTTCATATCATGTAGAATGTATATATATAGCAATTTAAGACTAGCAATTCAGTATACTCTCCTACCTTTAACAAATTAACCTTTTGCAACTTGCAAAACACTAACAATTGTAGCAAGTACGAACTGGTTAAGACTTAAAACACCAACATTTAACACTAACAATTAACAACTAAGACTTAAAACACTAATAGCAGCAATAAGAAAAAAAGGGTAGAAGTTCAGTAATATGTCGGTCAATATCGCCGACAATAACGGTACTGATATTCTGACCGATATTTGACATGGGAACCGACAACCGATATATCGCTGATATTAACTGCATAGCTACAAACTTGAGTAATGTTAGGCTACCTGTAGATGTTCAAGAACGATAACCTGAAGCTCTTTTCCCGCTCCACAGACCAACTTTGATATCCGCTTGAGACCCTGATGAGCAATAGCCATTCAATTATATATATATTTTGTGCTTAACAAAATCAAGTAAAGATTAATGTACCACTTCACCAAGAGAGTTGACTAAAAATTGGTGAACAGCTGGACTTGTGCGGGCACCACCAATAAGGCTAAGAAACTCCTCTTGTGGGGTTGAGTCCAATCCTATGTTTGATAGATTAGTAAGAGTCAAAAATCATGATAACAAACATTAAAACATTTGTGATTAATTTTTAAAGCTTTTACTAGTTACCATGGTCATGAATGAGACTAGATAGGGAACCAAATTTGTCATGAAATGTGTGCATTGCATCGGACCATTGCTTAGACATGACAGATAGTGAAGCTCGGATGACTTCTGTTAAATCCTCAATGTTTGAAGCCTGCTGAGCAACCTGGTGAAGCTCGTTTCTCCTGCAAAATTTAGAAATTACATACGTATAAACTTTCAAAATTAACTGATAATTGGTGATTTTAGCATTCCCTAACACTGTTAAGCTTAAATAAAAATCACTTAATAATAAATTTCCTTTTCAAAGGGCTCAACTCAAGCTTGACTCAAAAGGCACGATTATTTATATAAAAATTATATTCGATGAAGTAACTTATTTTAAATACATGTAAGGATTATAACTAATAGCAAAACTCATCCCAGATATATATAATAATTAAAACATAACTTGAGCACAAGTCAAAAACACTTTTAGACAAGTCTTAACAGTATAAAAACCAACAATAACATGATTCGTAGATTTTACTTTACACATATTAAGATATAAATATACATATGACTGAAGGCTTGAAAAGCTCGATAAGAGCTGTGCCGAGACTTCATAAGCTTGGCTTGGCTCATTGTATATTTTGAGCTCACTTTTTATGCTCGAACTCAAACTCAATAAGAGTTCGATTCGAACAAGCTCGAGCTGCTAAATAAAAGCTCCACTCGCTTACAGCCATGAATAGAGGTGTTTTTAGGTTTATAAATCACAGAGATGCTTAGTTGTCGTATAAGCTACTTAACAGATGAAAACTGTCAAATATTATGACAAGTAAGGACATTATGTAGAAGGTAAAAAGCAAAAAAAAATATTGAAGTGTCAAATAAAGATTACCTTTTATAGAATATTGAAGTGTCAAGTGTTAAGCAATGGAACCCATGCAAATCATGTTCCGGAACTTGAAGCTCACCAGAGCATAACACTGTCAAATGGCAAAGATCTTTGGATAACACTACCTGTATACATGACCATGTCAGAAAACATTTGCGTAATACCGTAATTTGTTAGATATTTTAGTGTAATCGGGATTGACTTGGTGACCAAAGTGAATTATAATTCTGAGTGTTCAAGTGGAGCCCCGAACAGCCCCTTGGCGGGTGTCCAGGGACAGCGCCCCTGGGAGTAGGGTCCAAGGGGCGGCAGCCCCTGGCTAGGGTCGAGATGCCTTAGAAAACTTGTTGTATTAAAATTACTCTTATTTTCGAGATGCAAAATTAAGGCAGTTTTGAGGCACTTTAAATTAAAAGAATAATAACTGCCTAGAGGCAGTTATCTGCAAGATCATCCCCAAATTCAAAATCAAGTTTCTTGGTCACACTCCTGGTTCATACGAATTTACATACACACATACTAGAGTTCGATTTCTCAATCTGGGTTGTATCCGATTGAATTATTCGGGAGAACCACCAAAATAATTTGATCTGAAAGTGATCACACGCCTCTCGGATTATCCGTTGTTTACAAATTTCTCTAACATAAACATAATATTGATCAATTAAAAAAGTAAAGCTCCTATAAATTGGGATTGAAAGATATTCATTTAGGCTTGATCCTATTTCGACCCGTTTACTTATTAACGGGTTGATTCATGTTACGTTTTATTTGGTTGAACAAAAATGTGAAATAGCTTAAGAAGAAACGGGTCAAAATGTTCAAAATGATCGAAAGTCTCCCGAAATCATTGTAATCCAGAATAAAATTAGATTAATATTGGAAAAATACTTATTTTGTCATCATATTTGACACAATGAATATTTACATAAAAGATAATGCTTTCGAACAAAAGGTGGTGCAGGTCAACCCAAGTACCCAACCACACGCCTTGGTTTAAAATAGCGTGAGGCGCTCCAAAGCGTTTTGGTTCCAACTTCCAAACGCTTTAAGCGAGGCGAGAGCTTCACGTATGCAAGGAGCTCAAAATAAGAACAATATATATAAAAAAATATTTGTACACATCAATATGACATATTATACTTGTTAATCAATAATAAACACAGAAACATAATTATCAAACACAATTAAACACATAAAAAACATAATTAAAAGTTTAAAACATACATTGAAGTCGAAACACATTTAAAATGTAAACATAAAAAATAGTCTTTAATCAACATTCGACACAAAAGAGTGAGAAGGAGGCGGCTGAACAGAAGAGGTCGTTAGGATAAAGAATTCAAATCTGACGTGATTAAAAGCCGTTGGGCCCCTTATGAAACCCTATTGAAGCTGATTTAGAACGTTGGACCCAAATAAAACCCAAATCTGACCTAATTGGGCTTGGGCCTGAAGCGTCGCTTCACACACCTAGCGCTTCAGGTAAAAAAAAGTGTTTTTCCTAACGCCTCGGCCGTTTCACGCTTCAAGCTCGCTTTTTTAAACCAAGCCACAAGCCCTCATGCCCAAACAAAAAATACCTGTTTTGACATGTTACCTATCCATCTTGCCACCTCCACTAACTATAAATAAAACTGAAACAAAAGTAATCTAAGTGACTAAGTGGTAAAGGAATTACCTTACAAATTGAAGCATTCAGCAATTTGCAGTCAACATGCTGGTTTGCAAGTGGACAAGAAACTGAAAAGTCATGAATATCCTGCAATCCAACAAACAAAAACATGCAAATCAAGATACCAACCCATACTTATCTTTAAATATCAAGGCTACATTCTTTTCATCATTTATTTTTCCAATTTGTGGCTCATATTTACTTGAGTGAGGAGAAAAGAAGATTACAATTTTCCCAATCGGGAATATGCCAAATATACTGAAGCTTATAACACCGTCTTTATCTGCACTGCATAGAATGTTAAACCGCTGATGTGAAGAGTTCGATAATTCTTGTGATAAATTTTCACTTTCATCCATAAAACCCGTTTCTCCGGGCACAAGTCCGGGCACCCGAGGAGCTCTTGGGGCAGGAGGAAAGAAACGAGAGGTTCGATCTTCATATTTTGCGACAAAGTTGCCATCCTGAACACATGTAGATAGAGATTATAATTTTCGTTTTCGCCATTAAATACAAAAAAAAAGCTTAAAATGTTTTTAAAAATCATACTGAAACTTCTTCGCCTGCGTCATCCTCCCAGTTAAGGCATACAACAGCAACAGTGTGAGGCTTCATGCTTCGTAACAGCTTCCCATTCTGCTTAAACAAATGCATAAGTTTTTACTAACAGGATTCATTGCTTTTCACTATGAACTCGATAATATCATAAAAGCTTATTTAGATACGAAAACCGCTCACTTCAACATCATGCAATGAAATGGTTCCGTCTTGAAGCCCGATGGCTATTGCTTTACCATCTGGACGCCAACATAGAGATGTTATGCACCTTCCTGTAAAATCAATATAAAAAAAGGTAACAATCAAACGCTTCTGTCTAGTTAAAAGTACGACAAGGCAAAACATAAAGCCAAAAGTTAAAAAAAATAGGGAAATTGGATTTTAATAATCCCACCTAGAGGTGGTTGGCCAATATTGGTTCCACCTTTGAATATTCCCACTGGGAGTCCCACCTTTTAAGTATTTTGTTCTCACTGGACCTCTGGCAGTCCCACCTTTTAAGTATTTTGTTCTCGCTGGACGGTGATAGAGCCCATTTGGTATATAAACCCCACATTGGTTGCCCATACAACCGATATGGGACAAGTCCCATACCTTGCAATGGTTTCAATCCATAACAATCGACCCTCCTTAAGGGCCAACGTCCTTGTTGGTCACGGATGGCTCTTTCCAGGCCACCACTCCGAGCCTCGTTGGTCACGGCTGGTTCTCTCCAGGCCACCACTCCGAGTTCTGGTTCTGATGCCAATGTTACATACCAAACAAGAGAACTCTACCCAAAAGACTAGTCTGGTGGATGAGATAGCCCATTTGGTATATCACATCAATTGCTCATACAACCGATGTAACTGAAACCATTGACAAGTCCCATACCTTGCAATGGTCTTAGTTACATCGGTTGTATGGGCAACTGATGTGGGGTTTACATACCAAATGGGCTCTCTCACCCACCAAACTAGTCTTTTAAGTTGAGTTCTCTTGTTTGGTATGTAACAACTTACCTCGAGACGCTGCTCCAAATGACGAAAATGGTGCTTCAATTCGGGTGTTTAAACTTCCAATTAACAAAAATAAAACCATTTGGAGCACCGTTTCGAGGTAAGTTTTACATCAATCGACTCGTATCATCGTTCTGATCAAAAGCCCTAAAACATCAGTTCGAAATTCGGAAGAAAACTTAACTCCGTTAAGTTTTTTTAACGAAGGTCCAGTGAGAACAAAATACTTAAAAGGTGGGACTGCCGGTGGAAATATTCAAAGGCGGGACCAATATTGGCCAACCACCTCTAGGTGGGATTATTAAAATAATACTGTATTCGCACCGATATTCAAATACATGTTCTCTTTACCAGGAGAAAAGAAAAGTAAATCCCATACATGATCTAGACTAAAAATCAGCCCTAATTGTAATTTGTAACCAATTACCCAAACTAATAGAAATATACATAAAATGCGAATTAGATTTAAAGAAAAGCACGTCTAGTTCAATCATATTATGCCAATTTGCATATATATATATATATATATATATATATATATATATATACATCAAAGATTAAATATAACCATACAGCTCAAATACAATAACTGAATGAAAACACTAACCTGGAGAGATGGTCCATAGCCTCTGCCAATTAAACCGATGCAACAAAATCTTCGAATCCTCGGTAACCATAGCCAGCAGATCTTTCTCCGGGTTCCATTCAGCAATTTTTATCTTCACAATTTGAATATTGAGGAAAATAAATAATTACTCTCTGAATTTGATGATACATTTGGCTAATATTGAACTTCAAAAACTTAAGAAAAACACAAATTCTAGGTTTAGAACAAGTCAATCAATGTTGTAAAATTCGAAACTCATGGTGCCCTAACTAATTCAGATAATAGAGAATGTAATGAATGACCTGTGAGGCTAGTGGCTTGTCGAATTGAAGCTGAAATGGAACGATTCTTGACACGTCTTCTTCATCTGTTTCCATGTTGATTGATTTTTGAATGATTTTGAAACCTGACTGAGATTTGGAAGGGAAGGCTTTTAAAACCTTGAATCGATCGGTTTTCTTTATTCCGTTCGGTCTGGTTTTATACCTTAAACCGGCCGGTCTGCAGAACCCAACCCAACCCAACCCAACCTTTTTTTCTTATTCTCTCCTAATTTTACACTAAACATCCAAATGGCCTAATATCATGACTCTTTAGTAAACATCACCAACAAGCCCATTAGTAATTCTCTCTCTTTTTTTAACGTCTATTAAATCCTTATTATCCGAGTACACCCGTTAGCAGAAGGTCAACCACATTCATGATTGGAGACACAGCTTGTCCGTTATCAATTTAAGAGGAAATCCATTGCCCAAATGCCATTATGGTAAAACCCTTAACTTACGCATAACAATTTGTCATGAACGAGACTTCAACATACAACCTTCTCTAGAGAAAGACATCGGATACTACTAGAGCACTGCCCATTTGGTGTAATTCGCCCTTTTAACATATGCCCTTCTTTAGCTACAAATTCCCTTTTTCGTTATTTGGTTTTTGAGTAAAACAAAATTTAATTTATGGTTTTCTAATTTAGTTACAAGTTTATGATTTTTTAATTAATGATGGAAATCAAGTTAGTTTTTGTCTTTTCAAATTTCAAATTGATTGGATATTATTTTCTTGTTCAAATTAGTATTAAGTAGGAATAGAGTTGGCTTTAAAACATCACAATTTGAAGAAGAAAAAAATGATATACTGAACCAAAAACCAACTTGATGAATACCTATAGTGATATTCACTATTCAACGTTTTGCTTCAAACACAAACCAAACCTAGCCGAAATTATTTAAAACCGAACCGAATTACATATTTGATTTTTGGTTTCAAGAGTCTTAATTGGATTCAGATCAAATAACCCAAATTACACATATATACATATACATATACACATACACTCACATAAATACAGTGTAGTGTTAGAATAAAAAGGGAAATAATTGTACGAAGGAAAGGAAGAGATATTGGGCATTGAAGGGGGGGGGGGGGGGGGGGGGGTTTAGAAACGCGCCATATCCATGAGGTTGATGGACCATTGACAAAGGCAAAGCCCTTCAGAAACACCTAGGCTGGGAGGTTTTGAGTTCAAGTCTCATAGACAACAAGGATTGAAAGAAATTTGCCTTTAAAACATATTTGATTGCTGAAATTTAATTCGAACTTTTGTCAAAAACCGGTATCACTACAGAAGAAATGAGAGGCACCACATCACAAAGGATGGAAAAATAAGGGAAGGGTATAACGAAAATAGCCAACCATTGAACATAGTTGATCAGGCGGCAGTCACTGGCGACACTCGCAATGTCGCCAGGTATTTGATCTGTGTTTAATATTCTGGTTATCCCAGTTACATCTTGGTGTCACCGGTGCATCTAGGACCGAAGGAATAGAACGATCATATCTGACAAAGACTCAAAGACTCTGTGGTGGTCGGCAACACTGAACGAAGACATGAGTGTTGGTGGAACACTAATCGAGTGTCACCCGACGACACCAACAAAGTGTCGCCGACGCCCATGATTATTCATCTGACGCCGAGTCATAGTCGTACAATTCAATATCAATGCGTAAGTCAAGACGAGACGATTGAGCAAAGGAACGTCGAGTGAAGGTCAAAGATATGAGGGAACGTAACTTGCGATTGAAGAAATATATTTTGTTTAGACAAATATATTTTACATTTTTGAGACTTAGTTTACTTGTTTAAAAGAGAGTTTTGGTGAGTTATTAAGTTTAGGGGATTAAAGTGTAATTAGCTTTATCTTGGTAAGGCTATAAATAGAAAGAGTGAATTAGGGTTTTTAAAAACACACATTAAGGATATTTGGGGTTTATTGTAAACATCAATATACAAATAATTTGGGGCTTTTAAAGATCAAATAGTGTGTTCATCCTAGTTCTTCATCCTGTTCTTCATAATTTCCATAAAACTTGGTCCAGACATCAAATCAATTGATGTTTTGGATCTAGCTGTTCATTAGAAACATTATTAGCATCGTAGATCCGGATTTAGACTTATAATAACACATATCCAACTAGGGAAAAACCACTCATTCTTTTTTTGGAATGACAACTATTATATATATATATATATATATATATATAGTGTGTGAGGTTCATTGGGGAACATTAAAAAGTGGGGAACACTAAAAAGTGGGGAACCGACTCAAACGAACTCCGATTGGACTCATTCCAACGGCGTTGGAACCGGCTCGTCGAACCCTAACTAGGATCTCTTAACCCTAAACCCTAAATCATAATCCCTAAACCCTAAATATATTAGGGTTTGGCTTTTATGGTTTAGCTTTAGGGTTTAGCCTTAGGGTTTAGCTTTAGAGTTTAGCTTTAGGATTTAGGGTTTAGCTTTAGGATTTAGGGTTTAGCTCTATGATTTAGTTAGGGTTTAGCTTTAGGTTTAGCCTTTAGGGTTTAGCTTTTAGGGTTTATAGTTTAGATTTTACGGTTTAACTTAGGTTTTAGCCTTCTTTTTTAGCTTTAGGGTTTAGAGCTTAGGAGTTATGATTTAGGGTTTAGGGTTAAGAAATCTTAGTTAGGGTTCGATGAGCCGGTTCCAACGCCGCTGGAATGAGTCCAATCGGAGTTCGTTTGAGTCGGTTCCCCGCTGTTCCCCACTTTTTTAGTGTTCCCCAATGAACATTCCCCTATATATATATATATATAGGGAGAAGATCATGCGAGAACCACCTCTTATTGCGAGAACCGCGAGAACCAATGTGAACATACCAAAAATGCCTAAAAATAGCTAAAAATCACACAAAAAAATTTTTTTTTGATTTTTTTAATATTTTTTAGGTTAAAATCGCTACTTTTCGAACCCAAAAAAAAAAAAAAAAAAAAAATTTAATTTTTTTTTTTTTGGCTTCGAAAAGTAGCGATTTTAACCTAAAAAATATTAAAAAAATAAAAAAAAAATTTGGATTTTTTTTGGATTTTTTTTAGATTTTTTTTAGATTTTTTTAGGTTTTTTTGGGGTTTAGTTTTTAGCATTTTAGCTTGGGGGGGGTGGTGGGGGGGGTTTAGGTTTTTGGGGGGTGGGGGAGGGGGGTTTAGGTTTTTTTTTGGGGGGGGGGGGGGTGGGGTTAGGTTTTTTTTAGGTTTTTTTTTAGCTTGGGGGGGGGGGGGGGGTTTAGGTTTTGGGGGGGGGGGGGGGGGGGTTAGGTTTTTTTTTGGGGGGTGGGGGGTTTAGGTTTTTGGGTGGGGGGTGGGGGTTAGGTTTTTTAAGTTTTTTTTAGGTTTTTTTAGCTATTTTAGGTTGTGTTCACATTGGTTCTCAAGGTTCT
The DNA here is from genome assembly GCA_030545235.1 of Helianthus tuberosus. Lineage (NCBI taxonomy): Eukaryota > Viridiplantae > Streptophyta > Magnoliopsida > Asterales > Asteraceae > Helianthus > Helianthus tuberosus. The sequence goes on along the minus strand of JARYGA010034259.1, from coordinate 3,586 downwards.
CACAATAAGAGTGGTTCTCGCATGAGCCCCCTCCCTATATATATATATATATATCATAAAATAGAACAAGAGGTGATGCGTGTGAAGTGTGTATATAAGTTTAACTATATTTTAAGCTCTTTTACACTTTTTAGCCAAGTTTTAAATTTATAAAACACGATATTTACTAACACTAAACACACATATGGGCAAGTGCACCCATCGTGAGCGTAGTATAGGGTTGGCAAGATACCGAGCTCGTCCAAGGACACAAGAGCTTTTAGTACCGGTTTATCCTCAACGTCTAATCAAATCAAAAGTTTAGAAAAAGGTTTTAAACAAGAAAAATAAAAACTAACTAAATTTGTGAAAAATAAAAGTAAAAACAGATAGACAAGATGAATCACTTGGCTCCGACTCGTGTTTAGTGTAACCTTTGATTATTTCCACACTTTTGCACTTTTTAAGAGATTATCTTAGTTATTGTAGTAGGCCCATCTTTTGAAGGTGACGTTACCCTCAACCCAGTAGTTTGAGTCAGCAAGGATACAATCCTAAAGGGTCAGATTATTGAAAGATAATTAATTAAGTTATTAATGCATATTATGGTAGGCCCCTCTTTTGAAGGCGACGTTACCCTCGGCTAAGTAGTCTGAGTCAGCAGGGATACAGTCCTAAGTAGCCGGGTTAAAGTATTAATAGTAGCTTACATATGAGGGGATCAAAGAGTTTGGACCCCCGCCATCCAATACCGGTGGGTATTGAAGGAGGTCCTACTAAATTTGACCCAGGTCCTTGCAGGATCTATACACTGAACAAGGCAAGACTCTTACCAAACCGTTCCCTTAACCCCCGACCAGGTAGCCAACATACCTCCATATAGACCGTGGAGATATGAATGGTGAAAATCTTTTATTTTATATAGACAGTAAAATAATGCCAAGACACCACGGACAAACGATAAGGAAGAATCACCTTCAACATAAGAAACTAGTTATTAAAGTCATTAATACATAACCAAATAAAAAGTGCGAAAAGATTAAAAATAAAAAGTATTACACTAGACACTTTGTCTTCACCAAGTGATGTAAGAGACTTAGGCAAACATGGCCTTGATTGTCAAGAACTCTTACGATTAATCTTGGATCCCGAGACGACTCACACACTCTATGATGGACAATGGATGATGGTGGTGGATGATGGTGTTGTGATGGTGGTGGGTGAAGTGTGAGAGAGGTGGTGTGCCAAGGGATGGTTTGCAAATGAGCCAAGCACCCATATTTATAGCCTGAACAGCAGCTCGGGCACGGCCCCGTGTCCAGTGGGCACGGCCCCGTGTCCATCCTCCTTCTCTGTCTTCATTAATTGCTCTTGTCTGTATTAGTTGACCACGGCCCCGTGTCCGCTGGGCACGACCCCGTGTGCAGAAGCATATCTGTACTATCAAGATTTGCCTGGATTCTGCGAATCTTATAGTTGACCACGGCCCCGTGTCCGCTGAGCACGGCCCCGTGGTGGGCGATGGAAGCTTCTACAACTTTGTCTTTTATGCTGACACTTGGGCACACCCCCGTGCTCACTAAGCACGGGGCGTGTTCAGCCTTCTGTTCTCTTGTTTTGCTTGGGAAGATGCTTTCGGGGAGGTCGGGCATGCCACGTTTGTTCCTTTTCTTGTATTTATGTTAGATTTAGCTGTCTTTTTGCTTCTTTTGTTAATTTGAGCTCATTTAATCCTGAAAATACAAAAGGAAGACAAAAGCACACTTTTTCCAACATTAGTACTAAAAAAGGGTTAGTTTTATGCCACAATTGATGTAATTTATATGTTGCATTTTGCACACATCAAATACCCCCACACTTGAATCTTTGCTTGTCCTCAAGCAAAACTCTTTATAATATGGCTTTACACTCCCAAATGGAATTGGTAGAAGAGAAGGTTTTTGGACTTGTCATAGAGTGTCGGGATTTCCAAGATTCTTTATTAAGTTTTATTTTTATTTATTTACAATCCTATTTGTCATGATTTATTTAAAACTTTTCATAAGATAAATTACTTATTAGGGCATAACATGCCTCTTTAAAATTCTATTTATATACAAGTTCACATACCTCACGGGGGATCACTCAACACTCGGCCGAAGATGTATTTTAGTGAATCACTCGAGAGCGGCATGAAACTTACTCCTACCATAGGCTTGCCAAGCAATCAATCCTCCTCCTTTTTAGCTATATACCTTTGTAAATATCAAGAGGACTTTTGGGTGAAGGGTTAGGCTTGGGTTAAAGGTAGGTGGTTGGGTTAGTGGTTAGTAGAAAAAGGGCGAAAAGCGTAAAAAGCATCGGTTTTCGTAAGACTTTTTATTTTTGCAATTTTTATTTTGATGAAGCCATAATTCAAACAAAGTTATTTTTGATGAACTTGCTTGTTTATTTCTTTTGCTTCACCATCAACAATTTTTTTTATTTTTTTTTTTTGAAAGTCATACGAAAAACCGAGCTTGTTACTAAAACAAAGGGTTAAAAATAAAAAGGTTTTGGTGGGTGAAAGGGTGTTTGGTTTGGGTTAAGAAATGAAAAGGTTTAGGCTCAAAGGGGTTAACTAGGGGGATTTTGGGTAGGTGGTAAAAAAAAGAAAAATAATGGTGTAAAAATAAAAGGGTTAGTCCTGATGCCTCCATCATTTACTTACTCGGGTTTAAGTTTGTAAGGACCAGGAATGTATCATCGTGGCAAGTTCTAGAGTTGTAAGAACCAAGCGGCTATTCACACAAGAAACGAAAAATGAGCATTTAGTTTAAGGATATGTATTTGTATGCTCAATAAAGGCTCAAAACTCACTTTTGTGGGAATGAGTTTTTATGTGATCAAGTATATATAATTAAATTTTAACTAAACTTGTCATGCCTTTTCATAAATTTCTTATGTTGGTTCTTTTTATCACGACGCTATCGGTTGTAAATTTGTAAAAATATAACCTTTTTAGAATTTGAAATTCCCAAGTTAAACCTAGACAAGTAAAAAATGAATTTTTTTGAAAAAAATTTGGGGTGATTAGCGGTTTCAATAGAGTTTTATGTAAGGCTTGTAATTAGGACTTGCAAGATTCAAAGTTTTAGCATCCCCCCTACACTTAAATTACACATTGTCCTCAATATGTCCCAAAAATAAGTTTTTAGGTTGATTGAATGTGTAAAATGTGTGAAAAAGCAAAATTTTATGTTACTGGGCGTCTGGACACGGCCCCGTGGTGTCCGGGCACGGCCCCGTGTTCAGGTGCCAGTAACAAAAAGTTGATCAAAAGAAACAGAAGCCTGGACACGGGGGCGTGTTGGGTGAACACGGCCCCGCCGTGTCCAGTTTACTTGAACTGGGTATTTTCTGCAGACTGTGCAGCACGGGGCCGTGTTGGGCGGACACGGCCCGTGCTGAACTTGCTGTAATGAAGAAAATTTGTCGGATGGCCCTGTTTTCGTGCATGGGGTGCTGGTCCAAGTTTCCCTTGTTATCCTTCACCATCCCGAGTGTGTTTTACTCATTACAACATCATCCAAACACCAATTTAACTAAAACCATCATTCATTAAGTCATAGAGAGAATTACAAAATAA
>JARYGA010034258.1:0-48596 GCA_030545235.1 Helianthus tuberosus | reverse complement strand
GAAAATCAAACCTGTGATGAGTGTGACTAGACTATCATAGGGTCCTTTTAGTTAGATCGACAAATGATCTCTTTAATTAGACTACCAAGGAGTCTTTTCAGCTATATCATCACATGATATTCCTAACCAGATTTTTGGATCAATCTGTTTAACTAGACCACTCAAGGGGTCTAATTATAATCCAAGGGTCTTTACTATTACGTAGAAGCCCATTAAGGATTTAAGGTAGTACCTTTGGATATCCTACTATGAATCCCCTATACGAAGATATGGAAGATTCTACGAGGATTTGGATAGCAAAAACTTGGATCACACAAAAACATAAAAGGGAACACATAAGCACATAGTCACATAATTGTTTAATTCGACCTTCAATTTGTTATCTTTGGACACGGATATTTAAAGCACACCAGGAATCCAATCCGTGGATTTCATTTGGCACTTTAATCATTTTCAAGAATCTATCTATGAAGATAGGATGATCTTCCAAAAATTCGATTTTGTTTTCAAAGAAACGTAATATTCGAATTAAGGTACACAACACTTTTAGGATTTACAAAAATACCCTTTGGTACCCTATTAAGGATTTATAGTGGTACTTTGGGTATTCGTCCAGAGTTGTAACTTGCGCCTTGTACTTCGTTTCTTTGGAAGAAACGGGTACTTAGGATTTTTGTGGAAAACACAAGAGATCATAAAATGGGAGTATTTTGGGGGTAGTCTGTTCTTCAAGGAATACGATTCCCTGATTGTCGGTATTGTAGGGGATATGTTGTTTATACATGCAACCACATAAATACATTGCAATGTAAATAAAAAAATTATTTATAAACAACGATAACAACTGTTTCATGGACCTTGACAACTAAAGAAAATAATACATAAGATGTGATTATTTCTAAACGGTGTTGTCTTCTAGTCGGTCAGATGCTCATCCCTGTGCTGGATTTGCATTAGCAAGCTTTGGGCAATTTCTTCGGAAATGACCCATCTCGCCACAGTTGTAGCAAGAACCCGGTGGAAAATGAGCTTGAGTAGGATTGTTGTCAGCTTGATTTGGTGCACTTTCAGATCGGCAAACTCTTGCTGTGTGACCTATAAGTCCACAAATTTGGCATTTGCGGCACTTCACACTAGCATGATGATGAAAGTTACATTGGCTGCACAAGGGTGCAGTTCCGTTGCATGGCTTCCTAGCAGGGGGTTGAGCTGGTTGGTTGGGGGAAACTTGATCATTGTGAGCAACCACGGCGAAGTTCTGGGAAGATTTTCACTTCCTTGACTTCTTGGAGGATTCAGTCAGCTCATCTTTGGGTTTTGATTCCTCGATTGGTTTCTTATCACCTTTTAGGAAAAGTTTACCTTTCCTGATTTGAGATTCAGTCAAGGTAGCAGATAGCTCAATGGCCTGCCTAACCGTAGTGGGGTTACAACCAGTCACAATGTCTTGTACTGGGTCAGGGAGGCCATCAATGTACTTTTCGATTGCCTTATACAAAGGCGTAACCATATTCGGTCATAACAGACTTAACTCCTCATAACGATCCGTGTAGGCTCGATGCTCACCGCTATCTTGCTTAAGATCGTCGAATTCCCTTTCCAAGGCCCTGATCTCGTGACGAGGACAGAATTCCTTCATCATCAGAGCTCGAAGCTCTTCCCACGTTTGAGCCAGTGCCACATCGGCACCCCTATCTCTCATCACACCATTCCACCATGTCAAACTCGTTTCTCAAAGACACTAGATGCGAATTCTACCTTTCGCTCATTTGGGCATTGAACATGCCTGAAGGTGCTCTCTAGACTCTCGAACCATTGTAGAAGTGCAGTTGCTCCTTGAGACCCAGAAAACTTTGATGGCTTAGCCGAGTTGAACGTCTTGAAGTTGCAGGGGGCATTATTGTAGTTGAGAACTTGGTTACATTGAGCAACGATGTTCGGGATTGAAGCAGTCATTTGCTGCGTAATGACAGCTGCCAACTCTTCAATAGGTACCTAATTTTCGCGTCGTGGAGACATTCTAAAAAGGGGTAACAAGAGAGAAAACAAATTAAATGGCATTGGGTAAGAATAGGATGTTACAATTATCAACCAAAAATCACGGGTGATGGTCATTTGTTTGAACCACGAAGCAAACAAACGACACACAAAGGATGAATCAAAGTAAATTGTCACGGCCCCCGACCCGGTTTGACCCGTTTCAGGAGCCGCGGGACAGAAATCCCGTGGTATTTAATTAACAGCGGAAGTTTTTTCATCAGTATCTTTTAAAACTGAAATATTTCCCGATTATTTTATTTCACAACTCGGGATAAAACCCCGGTAATTTACAATCATTTGATTTCACGAAGAAATCTTTTATTTTACAAAACATGTTTCTTTATTTTATTCTGAGCCACTTTCTTAAGCTTGTAGTGCTTCACGGCACTTTTCCTGGATAATAACAGATCACCTGAAACATGTTTGAAAAAGGTTTTGTCAGCGGGAAATACTGAGTGAATCATTCTATTTACATAAAATGATGCATAGTTATTAATTACATCATAAGAGTGATTACAATGGCTTCTATCTTATTCTTATCTGGCGCTCTGTCACAATGGTGACAAGTCACAATGGTGACAAGTCACAATGGTGACGATGGTCATACCACTATTAGGTCAATGAACCTAAATAGTAATGATTATCCCTAGTATGTCAATGAACCTAACTGGGAGAAAATTAGTAATGTGCACAATACCCCACTAGCCAGTGATTCAAGATATCCACGACTTAGTCCCTGTAATTATCACTTTTGAAAATAATTTGAGGTATTGTAAAATAGTTGATAAAAAGAGAATGACTCACATTACAGATTTATACGGGCAGAGTTTAGCCTATTGATTAGCCTTTTAACCTAAATTAATAACAGGCACACAAGTCTGGGTTAGTAATCAATACAGCATTTACGATAACTCACGAGATCAAACCCTCACAACGAATGACAAAGTGCGATACTTAAACATCCATCGAATTAACGACGAATGACAAAGCATAACCCTAATGTGGGCATCACTTAAACATCCATTGGATATTTTGATCAATCGGACACTGAATCGTATCAGCGATCGAGCTATTACCCTGATTGTGGCGTCGATTAGTGATCCGTGTGTGTTAATTGTGGTAAACAGAGCATAACTCAGTGTATATTTCGAAGTTTTACGTCGTTCAAGCATCCAATTTCAAGTCCCAGACAACCCTATTTATACATGGAAAAACGCGCCCTCACGTGGCGCGAGGGTCCTTCGCGTGGCGCAAGGGGTCAGGTTCTAGGGTAAGGTAGGCATGTGTCCAACTAGCTCAGGTGAGTCGACAATTCGTTCAAATTCAATTTCCACGTAAAACTGTTAAGATAATACCAACTAGTGTTTACCCCCCCCCCCCCTTGAGTTTTAGGGGCCCTGATTCTAATTCTGATTGCTCTGAAAATTTTAGGGTTTGTTTAGAATCACTTGGGTTTCTCAATTAGGGTTTCCTATTGGATAATTAAAATAATAATTAGTACTTTTTTAATGAGAGTTGTTACATTCTCCCCACCTTAATAAAAATCTCGTCCTCGAGATTTACTGGAATAATTGAGGATACTTTCACTTCTTTTCTGATTCCAGTTCCCAAGTGTATTAGGGTCCTATCTTTGAATCCTACTTTACTTGAACTAACACTAATCGTTTATGTTTTGGAGAAATTTGTTTTTTCTATCTTTTATCTGAAGAGGTTTCTCTACAAATTTTAATTTTTTTCATTTACTTCTATATCTTGGAGAGGTACTACCAATAGATTTGTCTGATAGATATTTCTTGAAATTGGATACATGAAATACATCATGTATTCCAGCTAACTCTCCTGGTAGTTGTAAACGATAAGCAACTGGTCCTATACGTTGGATCACTGGAAATGTCCTACGTACCTTGGACTTAGCTTTTCTTTCTTACCGAATCTAACAACTCATTTCCAAGGAGATACTTTCAATAGCATTTTGTCTCCAAGTTGAAACTCCAACGGCTTTCGTCTATTATCTGTATAACTCTCTTGGCGATCTCTAGCCGTCTTTAGCCTTTCCTTCGTGATACTGAATATCACAGTCGTAGTTACTTAGGATTTTCATCCATCTCCTTTGCCTTATGTTTAATTCTTTTTGCCCAAATATATATATCTTAAATTCTTATGATCCGTATAGACAGTAAACTTACTTCCATACAGATAATGTCTCCAAATCTTAAGGCAAAAATTATGGCTACTAATTCTAAATCATAAGTGGTATAGTTTTCTTCGTGCTTTTTCAATTGCCTTGATGCATACGCAATTACCTTTTTGCGTTGCATTAATACACATCCAAATCCTAGCTTTGAAGCATCACTATATACTTTAAAATCTTCTGTTCCTTCTGGTAAGGCTAAGATTTTGTTAATTTATGCTTTAAGATCCTAAAGGCTTCTTCTTGCTTAGGTCCTCATTTAAACTTAACTGTTTTACAGGTTAGCTTAGTTAATGGTATAGCTATCTTGGAAAAATCCTTAATAAACCGTCTATAATATCCAGCTAAACCTACAAAACTCCTAATTTCCATTGCAGATTGCGAAACCTTCCATTTGGTAATTACTGCTGTCTTATCAGGATTTACGTGAATACCTTCATGATTCACCATATGACCTAGAAATTGCACTTCTGACAGCCAAAATTCACACTTCGAGATATTGGAGTAAAGCTTCTCTTTTCTTAACAAAGTTAAGAGTACATGCAAGTGTTGACAATGTTCTTCCTGACTTTTGGAATAAATAAGTATATCGTTGATGAAGACAATTACAAATTTATCCAAATATGGTCTATTCATCATGTCCATGAATGCTGCAGGTGCATTCGTTAATCCGAGGGACATGATTGTAAACTTGTAATGACCATACCTAATCCTAAAAGCAGTCTTAGGTATGTCTTCTTCTTGTACCTTCAATTGATGATATCCGGAACGTAAATCGATCTTAGAAAAATATCTATCTCCCTGGAATTGATCGAATAGATCATCCATTCTAGGTAATGGGTATCGATTCTTAATTGTAACCTTATTTAATTCCCTATAATCAATACACTTTCTCATCGAACCATCCTTTTTCTTAACAAATAACACTGGTGCCCCCCCCCCCCCCACGGGGATAAACTAGGTTGTATGAAACCTTTACTTAATAATTCATCTAATTGCTTTTTCAGTTTTAATATTTCTGTGAGTGCTAACCGATAAGGTGCCTTGGTTATCGGTATAGTTCCTGGAATTAGATGAATCCTAAATTCTACCTCCCTACCTGGTAGTAACCCTGGTAACTCTTTTGGGAATACATCTGGGTATTCTGAAACTACAGATATTTCCTTAAGTTCTTTCTCTTTAGTATTAATGATTACTAAAATCATATATACTATTCCTTGCTTTCGTTCATAATTAGCAACTTTCATTACTGATATGAACTTTATGGGTTTACATGGCTTATCTCCTATAATCATTATTACTTCTCCAGTGGGTACACAAATTTCTATGGAATTCTTATCACAGATAATTCGAGCATGGTTGTTTATTAACCAATTCATTTCTAACACATCATCGAATTCAACTAATTTCATAGATAATAGGGTTGCAGAAAATTTATGAGTTAAAAGTTCCTTATTTATTTTAATTGAATTCCCATCTGTTGTTTCTACTGTAGAAATTTGCCTAATGCTGGTTAAAGGTAAGTTAAGAGTTTGGCAGAGTGAAGTATTTATAAAACTTTGGTTTGCACCAGAGTCAAATAATACTTTTGTGTAAACGTTGTGAACTAAGAACGTACCGGCTAGCACATCTAGAATGAGCTCTGCTTCCTTAGCAGTCAGTTGGAAGGCTCTTACATTCCTTTTTACTCCTTCTGCGGGTTTGGCTTTATTGTCAGATGGTTTGTTCAGTTTTGGACAATCTGGCCTAAGATGTCCAGCTTCTCCACAGTTGTAGCAGACTGAAAATTTCTTCCTCCTGCAGTCTTCTTCTTGATGCCCCGTAATTTTGCAAAAATTGCAATATCCTTTGCATCTTCCAAAATGCTTCATTTTGCAAAAATTTCAAAATGGGCTAGTGGAAGATTGCCCATTCCCTCCTTTCTTGAAATTGTTATGGTTACCCGGACGGAATCCTTGGGTAATCTTTTGGGCTAATTCCTTCCTTCTATTTTCTTCTCTTGTCCGTACTAGTTCGTCAGTCAGAGTATTGGCTAAATCCACCGCATCATCAATCGTGCGAGGTTTCGCAGCCTTGACGATATTACGGATTTCGGCAATCAATCCCCAAATATAACGAGAAATAAGTACCGGCTCTGGCGAAGCCAGGGTTGGTACCACTCGAGCATACTCAAAGAATGTCGAAGTATACCCTCGACAATCTACATCCACCATCCGGTGGTTTAGAAACTTATTTGTCATTTGTTCTTTTTCATACTCGGGACAGAATTTTCTTTCTACAAAGCTCTTAAATTCTTCCCAATTTATAGCATATGCCATCCTTCTTCCTTTTGCTTGTAACACTGTATTCCACCATTCTAGCGCCCCTTCTTTGAAAAGGTTTGACGCGTACATGACCTGATCATCCTGAGCACATTTACTTATGGCAATTACTGCCTCGGTTTTCTCTAACCAACGCAGTGCCGCAGTCGCTCCTTCATTGCCTGCAAACTCAGTGGGTTTACAAGCAAGAAATTCTTTGTAAGTGCAACCAGGCGTTGCAGCTTTTATTTTCTTAGGGGGAGGAGCTTGCCGTGGTTCATTCTCATGATTAGTACGATTATTGCCTCCGTTTACGCTATTACTGAAGTTATCTTCAGAAATACGTTTGCTAGGAACGATTTGTTGCGGTTCGATTGGATTTTTAACAGCAGCAACGATTGCTGGAATAGCGTTGGCTATCCCTTGAGCAACTATTGCTGGAATAGCGTTGGCTATCCCTTGAGCAACGATATTTTCTATATCCTGCCTAGTCATATATTGATCCCCCGGTTGTTGCTCAGATTGATTAACCTCATTAACTGGTTCATTATTAGCGTTTTCCATCTGATATCTAATTTATAGATAAATAATTAGTATAAACGAAATAATCCAATATCACAATTAATTGCACATAATCACGTAAACGAATATACAAACAAAATTCTACATTTTCTAAAATTTTATTGGTTTTATAGATTATAGCATGCTTCTATATACAACCGTTTTATTATTTATTTTACACATACTGATTTTACTATTACTATTACACAATCACAGTTCCATAAATCCCCTATCCTTTGTCAGATGATATTCTAGTAACGGCGTTCCCTCTCATCGTATTTCCAGGAGATCTGTCCCCCAATCTCTTGGATCCTATTCCCAGTATCCATTAGTTCTTCACCAAAGTGTCAGAGTTCAGCCATATTCTCGTTACTCATTGGTGAATTTGGTAAAGGTTCTGGATTGAACTGAGGAAAAAGCTTATAGGAATTGTTTTGTAACTGTATTTCATTAGTTAACCATTCGTCTATTTGCGAGTGGATTGAAGGGTTTGGAATAGCTGGTTCTAAGTTCATTGGTAGTTGTGTTTCAAGAGAGTGAATAAAAACATTTTCATTAACAGGCTTAATAGTATTATAGTTTGCCAATATAAAATCTAGCTCTTCCTGAGATGGTAACCCCTCAATTTGCCTAGAGCTTTCCCTAATTTCCATTTTCTTAGGCTTGGGTTTCTCGTGAGGTAAAGTGTTGAATTCTATAGGTTCTTCTATGTCTGGTATATACCTATTGAAATCTCTGGAAACCTCTATTCTTACCGGATAGAGATTTAAATTCTGAAGGGCGTCAGACAAGTCACTCATGCTGTTATGCAAAATACACACAATACTAAGTTAAAAAAATTATATTAAATTTCATAGAAAACCTTTAAATATTATTTCATACTGGGTAACTACGAAACAACCGAATATGAAAACATACTAGGTTTTATTTGTAAATTTATTTATTTACTGAATCAGGTTTCTGGCTTATATTTAATAAGGGTGCTAAAACTTGAATCAAAATATTTAAAGATTTGTATTTACTGCTACAGTGGTTAGCATATAAAGATCTGCCCATACTGTACACAATTAGTCAGATAATAAAACACATAATCATAAAATAGAAATTAATTAAAATTAAGTATTTTCTAAATACTTAATTGGCTTAAATCAGTGGCTCGATTAGTGGCTCTGATACCACCTTTTTCTGTCACGGCCCCCGACCCGGTTTGACCCGTTTCAGGAGCCGCGGGACAGAAATCCCGTGGTATTTAATTAACAGCGTAAGTTTTTTCATCAGGATCTGTTAAAACTGAAATATTTCCCGATTATTTTATTTCACAACTCGGGATAAAACCCCGGTAATTTACAATCATTTGATTTCACGAAGAAATCTTTTATTTTACAAAACATGTTTCTTTATTTTATTCTGAGCCACTTTCTTAAGCTTGTAGTGCTTCACGACACTTTTCCTGGATCATAACAGATCACCTGAAACATGTTTGAAAAAGGTTTTGTCAGCGGGAAATACCGAGTGATTACAATGGCTTCTGTCTTATTCTTATATGGCGCTCTGTCACAATGGTGACAAGTCACAATGGTGACGATGGTCATACCACTATTAGGCCAATGAACCTAAATAGTGATAATTATCCCTAGTAGGTCAATGAACCTAACTGAGAGAAAATTAGTAATGTGCACAATACCCCACTAGCCAGTGATTCAAGATATCCACGACTTAGTCCCTGTAATTTTCACCTTTGAAAATAATTTGAGGTATTGTAAAATAGTTGATAAAAAGAGAATGACTCACATTACAGATTTATACGGGCAGAGTTTAGCCTACTGATTAGCCTTTTAACCTAAATTAATAACAGGCACACAATTCTGGGTTAGTAATCAATACAGCATTTACGATAACTCACGAGATCAAACCCTCACAACGAATGACAAAGTGCGATACTTAAACATCCATAGAATTAACGACGAATGACAAAGCATAACCCTAATGTGGGCAGCACTTAAACATCCATTGGATATTTTGATCAATCGGACATTGAATCGTATCAGCGATCGAGCTATTACCCTGATTGCGGCGTCGATTAGTGATCCGTGTGTGTTAATTGTGGTAAACAGAGCATAACTCAGTGTATATTTCGAAGTTTTACGTCGTTCAAGCGCCCAATTTCAAGTCCCAGACAACCCTATTTATACATGGAAAAACGCGCCCTCGCGTGGCGCGAGGGGTCAGGTTCTAGGGTATGGTAGGCACGTGTCCAACTAGCTCAGGTGAGTTGACAATTCGTTCAAATTCAATTCCCACGTAAAACTGTTAAGATAATACCAACTAGGGTTTACCCCCCCTGAGTTTTAGGGGCCCTGATTCTAATTTCGATTGCTCTGAAAATTTTAGGGTTTGTTTAGAATCACTTGGGTTTCTCAATTAGCGTTTCCTATTGGATAATTAAAATAATAATTAGTACTTTTTAATGAGAGTTGTTAGATAAATGGGTCCTCATAATGTATCGCGAAGACATGCTCGCCTATAAGTGGACACTCACCCCAAGAGTTCCCAGGTAAGAGTGACTGGTCCGATATTGCGGATTTGTACGAACACTCTAGCCTTAGACAGAAAGCTCAGGGTACAGGCACCCACCCTTCCGGTTTGCACATGTTCACATTATGTGGCCCTAAACTTTGACGAGAATTTGAAAACTTTGAAGGTTCGAAACCTTATAATAAATCATCCTAGAACAGATGATTAGTTTTCAAAGCAGAATCGAATTTTGTGTTCTTATTGTGGTTGCTGCCTAAAGATAGGCAACGGTATTGTTTTATGACTAAACGCATGTAAACTCGCGTTAGGGTCCTAGGAAGGTTATAGTCTAGGTCAAAGCATTACTAATAACCTAATTCCCTATAACCATTGGCTCTGATACCAACTTTTCTGTCACACCCCGACCACGTAAAACAACAAAATGTGGCGGAAACGTCGGGAAGTGTTGTAACAGAATCATTGTTTCACAACCATGGATTAAACAATTTCGTTTTATTTAATTAAATGTATTACATTACATTGGAATTAGAAACAAAACATGAACAAATAGACTTTTATTGTTATTAAGTCGCTAAGGCCTCGTCCGTTCCTATGTGGGCATGCATCAATATCATCATCAAATATCATCAACTATGGTATCTGAAACACATGTAAAAATACGTCAGCATAAAAATGCCGGCGAGTACATAGGTTTTATGTGAGTGTCAGATTCATGGCTCGTTTTACATGTTGCAATACTTATTTAAAAACCTTATTTTGAAAAGTATAGTATTACGACATAATTAACCAACTCAAATCAAGTTGGATATGATTTATAAAATCTCGTAGCCATGATTCTTAACTCCAAAACATTTTGTTTTATTAAATCAAATCGAAAAAAATCTCGTAGAAACTCGTTAATAAGACTCGTATGGTTTATATTATTCAGAAAACATAATTGTGTGACATTGTTTCAAAATCGTTTACCCAAGTGATCTAGATAACGCAACGATATATAATGTGTTAAAAGCACTTATATATAGGAAGTACCAGCGGCGTATCCACCATGCTTTTAACACATTACACCCATCTCGTTGCCTAATCACTTCCCCAACCCAATGGTTCACATAAATCAAATGGTTACAAACGGTTCACATAAATCCAACGATTACAAATGGTTCACATACATCCAATGATCATAAATGGTTCACATACATCCAACGATTACAAATGGTTCACATACATCCAACGATTACAAATGGTTCAAAACGTAAAAAATTGTGCTGGCATGTTAAGTGAACATACATAGCAAAACATAATGAAATCGTGTACTAATAGTGTACTAATGAACAAAACAAGTATATGATATGAAAACATGGAAAACACGAAAGTAACAATTAGGCACATGTGTTTCACCCCAAAACATTTGAAAACAGTAAAAGAGGGGTCTATGTACTCACTTGAGATTGCTTAGAAGTCTTGAATAATAACCAAGCAAAGCTAGAGGGATCACGGAATCAAACGGCACCTAATATAGGTAATTATGTCAATAAACGGACCTAAATCGGAAGATCGGATAGAATCAGGTTTCGTAAACCAAATGAGTATAGGAACTCATGTAATATGGTTTAACAAAGCCTACATACTAAAATGAAACCTAACCTAAGTGCTTACGACCCGTTTAGGTAGCTTACGCCACTTTAACGCGTCGTTCGCGTAAAACATGTTCGAAACGCCTAACTAGTCCTATGAAAAGTATTATATGCCTTAATATGTCTAATATTGTTGTCTAATCAGTTTAGATATCAAAAATTATGTTACATATGCTTAAAATAAATTTATGCGCCAAAAAGGGCATTTTGGTCATTTACCTAAGGCATATAAACTACATATCATACAACTACTTAAACGAAGTGACCATAAGGTATAACCTCGGAAGGTTATTCCCTATGCAACTATGGTCACCTAATGTGTTTGTTTGGATCCTAATGATCAACCAAACAGGTCAGGTTCGAAACTATAAGTGGTTGTTTAGACCGCTTACCTTACGACCCTACATAAGCACTAAACCTAAAGTGACGAGCTAAACATGTTAAAACATGTTTAACGAGGTTTGAAAACATGTTTGGCATCAAAACAAACGGTTTTGATACCTAAAAGTAGTTTGGTTACAAAATACGCAAGAATACGTATTTTGGCCGAAACTACGACTCCCCACTATGCCTAGATAACGTGGTAATCAGTAGGTATAGTCATAAGAGACTAAAACCATCGTGATTACGCTCATGTTATGAAGTTCAAATGAACCTCGTGTTGACCATAAACTGGTCAATGCATAAAGTCAAACAAAGTTTGACTTTCATGCTAAAAACGCGTAAAAGAACGAAAGAGGACTTACAAAAGGTCCAAGAATGGAAATCTAGATCCAACTTGCTCAGGTATGAGGTGCTAAGCCCCAACTTAGAGCAAATATATCAGATTGTGTGTGTTACAACAATGAGGAGCATGGGTATTTATAGGATTTCTAGGACCGTTAGGATCGTTCCTAAAAAACCGAGCTAAAATCTGGACCGTACACATGCACCCATGGTTTTGCAAAACCATGGGCACCTTAAAAATAGCCCATAGTAAGTTATAAACCATGTACAAATGAGCTGAAAATCAGATTTTCTATTTTGGTCCCTTCCTAAGATAACTATGGCAGATTGTCAATTTTGGTCCCTAAATGTGCAAAACATGGTTTTTGATGCATTTTTGACACGTTTAAGCCCCGTTAATCCCATTTCAAGGCTCTAAAATGAAGTTAAAGTATAGGGAACATGAAACATGCTCAAAAATATCTCGGATATCGGTTCGTTTGACCGTACGGTTGCGTTATTCGGTTAATTATGATGAAACACGAATGAAAGCGAAAAACGGTCCAAATTACGCGAAGAACGGATTTTTATCAAGCCAATCACTAAAATAAAATATTTTAATGATTACATAAATTTTTGGATGTCCGTATGTATTCAGAACGTAAGATATGCGCGAAAATGCAAACTTATGCACTTTTTTACGCTTTTAGTCCCTATTGATCAAGAAAGTTTATTTTTGCACACCAAACACCTCAAATCCTATTTCTAAGCTATGTAAAGGATATTTAGTGCATATTTAACTTATGATCAAGTTACGGAATGTTCGTTACAGTACAAATCGGCATACTTTCGCAGTTTGTCGAAATTAGTCCCTGTAAGCGAATAAACTTGATTTCGCCACACCAAACCCTCCAAAACTTATTTCTAAGTTATGTAAAGGTTATTTAAGGTATTTTAAGCCTATTTCACTATTCCGGAGTGTTCGTTGCATTAAACTGGTTATATTTACGCATCAGTGCGCGTATAACTTTCAAGAAAGCGATTTCAAGCTTTAAATCGAACATATTTAATCTTACATATTGGTTGTCGGTGGTTTGGTGTGGGGGTGGGTGGTGGTGGCAGGTAGTGGTGCTGGTGGCGGTAGGTGGTCGTGGTTTTCCGGAGACGTGTGTCTGATTCTATCAGTTGGAAGGGGAAGTTGAGTTGTGTGGCGGCAGAGATGGTGGTGTTTCCGGAGACAATGGTTCGCCGGTATATCGATGGGGATTATTGGTTGCCGGTGGTTTGATGGTGACTGTAGAGGACGGGGGTGTAGGTGGTGGTGGGAGTTATATAGATGATGTGAGGAAGAAGGATAAGATGAGGGTATTTCTTTTTATATTTAAATGTATTGTTTTTTTATGGAGGGTATTTTAGGCAATTTATCTTCACTTAACATCAAAAACTAACCTTCATCCACTCCAGGGACTATCCAAGTAAAAAACTGTCAAACCACAGAGAGCACAGATATAATTTCTAAAAGTTAGAGATTATAGGTGTTACTTTACAAAACCACATGAACCATACGAACATTTTACTCTAACATCAAAGTCTATTGGCCAAGGTGTGAGCTCTAAATTCATTTGCCCATAACGACTTCGTTATGGAGATATTAGCCTATTTAATAGAAACTTAAAATACTATATCTAAATTCTATTATTGACGTATTTGGTATTTGGTAATTTATTTATTGAATAACAAAAATCCACATATCATGAATATCAATAAATATATATTGCAACCGTGGGGTGGGTGGGATCATAGTGAGCCACGTTGCCATGGGTGTTGTGATCACGTGGCAGATGAGAGTAACAGCAAGTCCAGCACTATATGCATCTGCCATCTGGTTAATACTTGTTGACGTCATAACCCTCACCACTTTATGTATACGTAAAAAGAATCGAGCCCGACCAATATTTAAGACTGTCATAGTTGATACTTGACGAGTATGATATTGGAAAATAAATATTTCATGGGTATAGGAAGGGTATGAGATTAGGTAATATCCAACTAGATTACTCGAAATAATATACTCGAAAACTTTTAGGGGGCGTTTGGTTCGCGGAATGTATAGGAATTGGAATTGGAATCACTATGGGAATTTTGCTGTGAACAACCCGTTGGACCCGTTCAAGAAATCTGATGGCTTCTGGGGCTAGCGAGCCAAAGGTATCAAAGGCAAAAGGGATAAAGGAATGTTGATTATCCTCGCAGGCTTTTGCATGTTTGTCCATTTTCTTCGCTGCCGCCCTTGCAATCGCCTGACTATGGACAAAACCTGTATCCCGAAAGCCTACAAGGGGGGAGACCCCGGTAAGATCAACACAAGCGTGTTTACCTGCATCCCACCCGAAAACTAAAACGTCCGCGGGGCGCAATGTGGATCTTCCTTCCCTCGGATCTGTCAAAAAGTTTACGGGGGCTTCTTTCTTCACCGAGATCCCCGCCCGTTTGAGGATGTCCGCCAAGACATCCCGCACCCAGTCGTGCCTATACTTAAAACCTGGCAGTTCTTTACAGTGCAGAGCATGCTCCCCAAATTGGTCTAAGCAAGCTTTCCGGCAAATCGGGCATTGCTCATCATCAGGGAACATAGGAATCATGAGCCGATATTTTAAGATAGCACGGTATTCAACGGCTGACATCTTTTGGCCTAAGCCCTCGATGGGGATGACCGATAGAAAATCTTGGGCGTGGGGGCCCCGCAAGCATTCTAGGACGGCGTTCTGACGAGGGGTCGTACAGAAATCTGATCCAATATTCTGAGCGATACGACAAAACAGAGCACTCGCCAAAGTCTTCTGGGTCTTCGGTGGGGCGGTGTCCCTCTTAGCGAAACCGCCAATATCCAAATCCGGGAGGTGTCTATACAACTCCCCCAGAGCCATGTCATAATCCCCATCCATTCCAACAACCCCACTCTCGCGCAAGATGTGATCTTGCAGCCCCCACGATTGAGCTCGCGAGGCAACAAAACCGTAAATGGAGACATCCATGGCGGATAGAAGCCCCAGCCCCCCATCTTACAGGGCAAAGAAGCAACCCGCCACTGAAAATCCCCAAAAAACGGACCCCCACACACCACAATGTCCTCTATAGCCCCCCGTAGCCCTTTATCGAATAAGGATACTGCCTCCTTTACAAACACAGGTTGACAAGTTCGCAGACCAAAAAGGATCTTGGCGACACCCATGCAAGAGCGCAGCAGGAGAAGCTCACTTTGCGGGTCTCGGAGTTGCGAAAGGCCACTCATAAGGTCCACTGCCCGGGAAGCTCGCCGCGCAGCCAAAGCACTAATGAAACTGGGGTCCCGGCTCACAGCTCCCCCAAGGAGTCTCACGCCCCCCGTTGGTCTTCCATTCTCCTTCGGGAATAAACTAGCCTCCAATTTTTCTCCATTGCAAGACGGCCAATATACCTCTGTTTTTTTTTATATTAAGCCGAAGCCCCAAAGGTGGCCCCTCAGATTGAATGATAGCCAGAGCCTTTGCTACCTCAGATGTTTTTCCCATAATAGTACCATCATCCAAATACCACGCGTGGAAGGGGAGGGTGCAACTGTCTCGTATACGTTGTGTGAGGGGGTGCAAGACAAGGGCGAACAATAGAGGCCCCAAAGGATCCCCCTACTGGACCCCCGTGGACGACCCAATACAGTCATTACCCACATAAAGCCTAGCGGTTTGCCCATAAAGAAAATGTACCCACGGAAATATAGATGGGCATCGAATCCCAACCTCTCGCAGAAGAGCTGTGCGATCCACTAGGTTGAAAGCATTGGAGAAGTCAACGGTAAGCATGGCGAAGGCCCCATCATCGTGAAAGGCGTTAAGGAACCTGTTCGCGCTATGGAAGATAGCTTCAGCCCCATCTGGTGTCCCAACCCCGAATTGATGATCCCCCAGGTACCTAACCATCTCTTTCCCTACCTTTTTCATCGCTATCTTGGAGACCAGCCTACGCCAAATGGCCCCGACCGCAATAGGACGGATCCCCCCATCAGGTTTCAGCAAGGGGGTCAGAGGAGCGGAGGCAACGAACTCAGCAAGAGACCTGGGGCATAACCCCCCCCCCCCCCCCAAGAAGACATTGACTACCCCGGTGATGGCTAAAACTAAACCCGAGGAAGTTGAGGACCCCTCTCCACAAAAGCTATCCAGTAAGTGTTGCGCCCTGAGCCCATCTCTCCCGCACGAAGTTCCTTTGGGGAATGACTTAATGCACCCCAAAACGCACTCCGCATCAACAGTTAAGGGTGCATGAGGGATTGTGTCTGCCGGCACAACCGGAGGGGGCGTAACCGGGTGTTTCTCCGCGAGGGCCTCTAAAGTGGAGGGCCCAAAGGGGGCAACGCCAGAAGAGGACAACACCTTGACCGCAGCTGTGAAATGACCATCTGCCACTTTACGAAGGCACTGCTTAACATTGGTTCGGCCCTCCCGACGGTCGGACCCATTTACCGCCCCTTTCTCCTTTACATCCTGAAAGAGGGAAGCAACTAGCTCGCTAATCCCTTCCCCGTCTTTCCAGACAGAAAGAGCCCGTTGGATGCTAAGGCACTGTAACGTTTTCCTGTTCCCGGACCGACGTTCCTGCCTATTGGCAGGGCGCACAACTTTTAAAGTACAGCGAGGCAACAAGAGTAACCCAATATTCAACCGACCCAGGGGTAGCAATCACCTTCCGCATAGCCGATGTTAAAGCTTGCGCGAACGCCATTCGACAACTAGGAGGAATGCTCTTGACTGTCGTGATGGGAAGAGAAAAAACCCGCTCCAGAAGGGAGCCATCCACACCGACAGAGGCAATGCCTTCCCCTGAAGCCCCCCCTCCCGAAACTTGTGGTTTGGGAATCCCCACAATAAAGTCCTCGGTCCCCCTCGAGCTAGGGACGAATTTACCAAGGTCATCAACATGATGACACCCCCGGCTAAGAGCATGCACTCCCCGCACAGCCAGTTGTTAAGCGTTTTCAAAGTTTCTCCCACGTCCTCATATAAGTCGGGATCCTTAGCAATCGCATCCCGTAAAGTATCTTTCCTGTGATCTGACTTGAGGTGGTCCCGTTGGAAGTGAGAGAGCAGTCTCGCGTATCCTTTGGACCCTACAAAACCATCTTTGCAAGAGTGGAAATTCCTGAAGGGGCAAGGCCTAACACCCTCCGGGCCTCCCCCCTCCACAACACCTTTCATCATACACCTAAGAACAATAACCCAACTCGAGTGAAGTAGGGGGATGCGCCAAAAACTAAAACTCCATGCCAGGGAGGAAGGAGGGGGAGCAACCACGAGTTGCCTGCCCCCCTTACGGGGTTAGGAACCCACGCTTTAAACCATGAAGAAACTGATGATTGGAGAAGAGTGATCAATTTTTTTTTCCCCAAATCACCAAACCCTAAACACTAACAATCTTGAACAATCAGAATTCTCCACTTTTGACCTAAAAATCAAATCTATTTCCCGAAATTACCAAACCCTAAAACTCTAACAAAGACATGTTGGATAGCAAACTGGAAGATCAAGTCTGATGAAAGCTTTTCATATTGAACTTTGAGGAAGTTGTGGCTTACCAGGCGTTGGTGATATAGTTTAAGTGAAAACTAGAGTGAGAAGAGCCCGAACTAGCAGCCGGAAGTGAAGAGCTTCGCCGGAGGGATCTCTGTGACTGATCGGAATTCAGGAGTAAGCTGAATAAACAACAATCAGAAGTTGCAGAGGCTTGGGAACCCAGCAAACCTGTGAAGAACGGCTGGAGGAGGACGGTTGTCGGCTGGAGAAGGAGCGGCCGGAGCGGATGTGGTCGCTGAGGGAGGAGGAGGCAGGTCGAGGGTGGAGGCGTTGTTCAGTTGTTCGTAGATAAGATTAAATTTATGATTTTTTTTTATGGAGATTGATTGTGGTTAGACTTAAGTCTTCAAATATGAAATTATAGCTCTGGTATTGTTGAAGATAAAGTTAAGAAGAAGAAGAAGTGCTCAAATGGCAGAGTTTTGAAGGAGAAGAATGTGAGTTTTTTTCCCATTACTTACCATCCCTTGAATTGTAATTTGATGGATTCCTTTGAAATCCATAGATGTGTTTGGTTAATAAATGTATTAATGTAATTGGAATTTAAAAACACCTAAAAAGACAAAATTACCCCTAGTTATAAACAATTGGAAAAAGTTTTAAAAACAAATATTCTAGATAAAAATTCTAAAAAATCCAAAAAAATAATAAATAATAAAAAAAATTCTAAAAATTCTAAAAAAATCTAAAAAATAATAAAAAAAATCCAAAAATTCCTAAAATTTCAAAAAAAAATATAAAAAAAATAAAAATCCAAAAAATTCTAAAAAATAAAAAAGTCTAAAAAAATAATAAAAAAATCCAAAAAATTCTAAAAAATAAAAAAAACTTAAAAAAAATAAAAAAAATCCTAAAAATTCAAAAAAATCTAAAAAATAATAAAAAATCTAAAAAATAATAAAAAATCCAAAAAATTCAAAAAAATAAAAAAATCTTAAAAAAATAAAAAATCCTAAAATTTTTAAAAAAAATCTAAAAATAATAAAAAATCTAAAAAATTCTAAAAAATCCTAAAAAATAATAAAAAAACTCCTAAATATTCAAAAAAAAATCTAAAAAATAATAAAAATTCTAAAATATCTAAAAATAATAAAAAATCCAAAAAATTCTAAAAAGTAAAAATAATTAAAAAAAATCCAAAAAATTAGAAAAAAATCAAAACTATAATAAAAAATCCATAAAATCCTAAAATTCAAAAAAATCTAAAAAATAATAAAAAAATAAAAAAAAAATTAAATAATAATAAAATAAATCCAAAAATTCTAAAAAATCCAAAAAATTATTTTTTTTATTTTTTTCTTTTTTTAGAATTTTTTGGATTTTTATTATTTTTTTGATTTTTTAGAGTTTTATTTTTTTTTGGTTTTTTAAAAATTTTTTGGGTTTTTTTAGATTTTTATTATTTTTTGGATTTTTTTCGAATTTTTTTTGATTTTATAGAATTTTTTGGATTTTTTAGAATTTTTTTGAATTTTTTTTAATTTTTTTGACTTTTTAGAATTTTTTGGGTTTTTTATTATTTTTTAGATTTTTTATTTTTTTTTTATTTTTTTTTTGATTTTTTTGGAATTTTTTGATTTTTTTTGAATTTTTTGGATTTTTTATAATTTTTTTGATTTTATAGAATTTTTTGGATTTTTTATAATTTTATGGATATTTTATAATTTTTTTGACTTTTTAGAATTTTTTGGATTATTTATTACTTTTTAGATTTTTTTATTTTTTAGAATTTTTATTATTTTTTGGATATTTTTGGATTTTTTAGAATTTTTTGGAATTTTTATTATTTTTTGGATTTTATTGAATTTTTTAGGATTTTATGGATTTTTTATTATTTTTTTGAATTTTTATAATTTTTGGATTTTTTAGAATTTTTTAGAATTTTTTTGAGTTTTTAAAATTTTTTGGATTTTTTATTATTTTTTAGATTTTTTTATTTTTTAGAATTTTTATTATTTTTTGGATTTTTGGATTTTTTTGGATTTTTTAGAATTTTTTGGATTTTTTATTATTTTTTGGATTTTTTAGGATTTTATGGATTTTTTATTATTTTTTTGAATTTTTATAATTTTTGGATTTTTTAGAATTTTTTAGAATTTTTTATAATTTTTTTGACTTTTTAGAATTTTTATTATTTTTTGGATTTTTTTGGATTTTTTAGAATTTTTTGGATTTTTTAGGATTTTATGGATTTTTTATTATTTTTTTGAATTTTTATAATTTTTGGATTTTTTAGAATTTTTTTGAATTTTTTATAATTTTTTTGACGCTTTAGAATTTTTTGGATTTTTTATTATTTTTTAGATTTTTTTGGATTTTTCTATTATTTTTTTTATTTTTTTTGGATTTTTTAGAATTTTTTTGATTTTTTTATTATTTTTTTGGCTTTTAGACAAAAATGAAAGGGTAAGGGGTTATTTCCGTAACTTTGGAAACATTCCCTTGGTTTTTTAAACTTTCCTTTGAAATTGAGAAGGAATCTGAATTCCATTATATGAGTGATTTTGTTGGAATTGAATTCCAATTCCCTTCAACTAATTGTCCAACCAAACACACAAAGGAATGGAATTCAAATTCCAATTCCCTTGAAATCCTATGAATTCCTGTCAACCAAACAGGCCCTTAAGTTCTCTATTTATTTTTCTTAGTTATTGTTTAGTAATGCTTCGTTCTGATATCTTCATTATTGAAAAAATAAAATTTTATTTATATTCATATTCTATGAAAAATAAAATTATTTTTTGAGATTAATATTTTAATATATTAATATTTTTAAATATTTCAGATATTATTACGATGAGGATGATAATATGTATGTTATTTATCATAATCCAAATATTTTTTAAAACATAAAACTACAAAGAAAAGCATACATAAAAATCCCAACATGTATACTCGAAATTCGCGGGGTTGCCTGATACACGACATGTAATTACCCAACAAGATACCCTATAAGTAATGGGTTAGATATGAGATAAGATTTTACAATCAGGTATTGGCATCATAATAGCCATACCCTACTCTTACCCGACCCATTATCATCCCTATAAAACGGTCTTGTACTGATGCATATGATATGTTAATACCACGAATTTGATTTTTAGTTTTAAGCAGGTACATCTTTAAGTTCTTTTCTTTTTTTGAACGTTGACTTTCTTTTTTAGTGACCCAATGTCACACCGCCTAATCGGCGACCCTAGCTAAGTCTGCCCAGACTTACGTTGTCTTAATCAGGTCCGCGCTGGGTTCGCCAGACTTGGTTACGGCGTTCCCCCGGAAACCGTACTGCCTCCACATGAGTTGTCTTGCTGAAGTAACAGCCAGATGAAAATCAGGGTGCAGCTCAGGATCGAACCCCCCTCGGTGGGTTTGTCACCATCATTGCCCAATATCCACCCCAATATGACACAAGTAAGAATTGAACTTGAGTCTCCATTAAAAAACCTAAGTCTCCTACCACTAGGCCACAAGTGAGGGAATCATCTTTATGTTCTTAAGTTGTTGTTTACCAGTGAGTAATATGTTTGGTCTTTAACACTATTTCTATATATTTTTATTTGTTTATTTATATTTATATATCATTAGAAAATAATCATGAATAGTAACTAGGATTGCAATGCGGCTGAGATTCTTTAGTTATAACTAAGTTGATCTAGGATCCGCACGTTATGTTAAACCTGTCAAGCGGAGAAAAAATAGACGATGTAAAAACGTTCACCCACACACGCACGTTGCATCGTGTTAACTCGCATGTTGCGATGTGTTAACTCACAAAATTTAGAACGAAGCATAAGCGAAAAATTTGCGGAAAATGAAAACTATAAATGACAAAAGTTGAAAGTAAAAAAAGTTATGAGGATAGATTGCAAAAGATAAAAAGTTTTGGGTTAAAAGTAAAAAAAACAAATAGTTTTGAGTTAAAATTAATTTACGAAATACTTTTGGGAGAAAAGTAAAAAAAATCATTTTTTTTTTTTGGAAAACCCCAATAGCCAACGTTACGACAACCAATGCATAACCATTTTTTCTTTGAAAAAAACCCTAAAGCACACCCCGTCATCGACCACCAACACTGACTCAACCTAGGATATGCGTGTTGTGACAACCGTCAAAAATCCAGGTATCCGTACAATTAATTAATCTTGATTAGTGCTTAATGACTGTGCTGAATTACAAATAACTGCATTCTGATTACTGCATCATACTTACATGTGCATCACATATTGCATAATGTCACATCATTATTACATACAAACTATATTGACATGCATGATGCACAAAGCACAGTTAGCACAGTTAACAGATAAAACAGAAAAATGCTGACGGGGTTCAGTACATAGACAGATAGTGTTTTGAGACCCAGTATGAGCCAGAAACCAAGTATTACACTGGTATAGTGTGTAGGAAAGTGAGGATCACAAAACTGCATTCCTAAGTGATAGTTTAAGTGCCGGGAAGTGCCTAAAACTCACCCAAAGTGCAGAATTCTACATAATTCAACAAAAATCAGCATTTTAATAAGCTTGTATCATGCAAAAATATGACTAAATGGTTCTGAATGCTTTCCTAAGTGTCGGGAATTAAAAGTGTCACAAAAGGTAACATAAAGAACACTAAACGGTATAGCTTGACATTTTAACGAACCGGTATCTAACCAAACAACCGGACACTACCCGAAACACCAAAATTACACTAAAAGCATTGTTTTAATATTTCTGAGCTAGTTATGATCCCCGAACACCCTAACACACTATATAACACATAATATGCATAACATCTATCTAATGCACTTAGAATCTCACTAAATAACCTAACTATCCATTAAACCCCAACCAATACCCCCCCTCCCACATGGTGGACGGTCACCAAGGTGGCCCCACCCTTGATCCTCCTTTGATTCACTTGGATTTGTTAGAGATTTTGCCATGTACTTAGTAGACACATTATCCATTGGATAAAACTTAAACATGGTTATAAGAAGGATTAAGCTCACTCATCTCTCACACACCAACACAAACAACTCTTCTCATCCCCTCTTACCATCATCATTCATTCACTTCCATACAATCCATACACTCACAAAGGTGCTAGAAGGTCTACAAGAAAGCTTGGTGGTCTTGGAGATTGAAGGACCTCTCCCATTTGCTATTATCCATCTCACTTGTCACCTTCATCTTCTTGTGTTCTTCCCTAGCCCTTGTGCTAGTAGTAAGCTTCTTGTCACTTGATTTTATTTCATATTTAGTTGGTTAAAAGATGTTATGTAAGATGTTAATCACAAGAACACTAATGAACAAGTAGATGAAACTTTAACATAAGCTTAATAACATAAGAATACATGTTGATTAGTGTTGATTTGCTTCTTGATGATTGATGATTTGTGTTAGTGATGTTAGACATCATATGAAACCTACTAGTTTGTGATTTAACACATGATCTAGTAAGTTAAGGTGGTGATCTTGTGAAAGACAAAGATCATCATACTTTATGTTCCTCATGAACTTGAAGAATGAAAATGATTTTATGAATAATGAAACATGTAACATGTTACTAGACATAAACTTGGATGATTTCAAAATTAGTTTTCTCAAGAAACTAAAGTTATACACAAGATTTACTAAAACATTGTTTTTAAAGAAACTAACCATGTTTCTAGTGGTGAAACAAGTCTAAAAATACAGTGTTAACAAGAAAATTTCAAAAAGATATATTTTTAGAAAATGTGTTTGGAAGTTGTAAACACCCAACTTCTTTAAAGATGAAGTTTTTAAAGAAGTAAATACATTTTAAAGGATAACTAAACCTACTAAACACACTACCAAGTTTCTACAAGTTTCTATGAAAGTTCAAGTTCATGTTGTTATGTAAATAGCATTGTTTTAGCACTTGGTAAGTATTGGGTAAATTGTTGATTGTTTGTGATGATTTTAAAAAGAAAATGATATGCTTTGAAAGCATGGACACCTCCAGTTTTAGGGGAAACTATGACAAAATTTTCTAAAAATATAAACACTTAGAAAAATATTTTCAAACAAATATTTACAAGTGTATTTTGATCATGAGTTTTCAATACAAACTTTGCCATAATTTTTGTTGCAAAAATACAAATATTGGAGGTTGGTTTTTATAAATAAAAATGGCTAGATATATATATCAAAGACACATGTGTGAATATTTGTATACTTTCTGCATTAGTTATGTTATTTTAGGGATAAAATAATATAACTTAACAAATACCAAGAAATTACAATCCGAAATATTAACAAAAATCACAAGGAATAAATACACAAGTTACACACAATATATTGGCAAATCGAACTAGAAATGTAACTTACCAAATATTCCTGAAAATATGCTTATAAATATATTTTTGGTAAATGATATTTTGGATACAAAGAAGTAAAAATATGATTTATCCAAATATTACCAAGTTATATCATATTTTTGACAAGGTGAAAATATATTATTTTGGGAAGTAAAAATATATATTTTCTTGGAATTACTAGGAAATATAATATTTTTGAGGAAAAATATATATTTTCTGGAAAAATATATATTTTCTTGGAATACATTATTTTGAAACTACAAATGTTTTTGCCAAGAGAAAAATCAGGAATAATTCTTCTAAGGAATATTTCTTGGAATATATATATTTTAGAAATATATATTGGATACTTATTAAAGATAATACACGTCAGAATACGACACCAACACATGGCAAGTTATATAAATACAAGAATACGAATACACATTAATAAGATACTGGGAAGGAAATACGAATACAAATACTTGAGAAATATTGTTACAAAATATTGTTTAACAATTATTCCAAAATTAAATATAATTTAAAGTTAAAATATTTATTATTTTGACAAGTAATTATAACTTGGAATGATATCAGAAGCGTAAAAGTAACGTAACTCAAAAACGTAAATACTAAAACAAGGCACCACCCGTTCGTCTAATAGACATTAGTACATTGTAGGTAGTCGTGTTTGCTGAAGGAACGTGAGTTACGAGTACTGAAGACGCAAGACAGTGAGTTCATGTCCCCCCTTTTCTTTTAACTGTTTTCAGTTTTATACTTCGGGGGTGAAATACATGTTACAATTATTACAAACGTTTTATACATAGTATGGTTAGCTAAGGAAGGTTACTGCTTGATCATGTGAGTGGTGGGTATAACAGTTAAGGCCATTAATCCTCGTCGTAGGACCGAGGGACATGAGTGATAGATCTATTTGGGTGTAGCGAGCCCACACCCATGAGGACCAGGGTGGCCCATGTGGTGACTATATCCACATACTGAAGTCGTGGAAAAATCCGTTAGGTTTGAGTTTTCCTGCATCACTTCACACATACCATTGGCCTTGCAAACCATTGGTGATCTGTTTTTCCTTATTGCTTTCATACCAGGATTTACATACATACATACATACTTTAAAGGTTATTCATATACACAGACAAACACATGAACTCGCTCAACTTTTGTTGATGTTTTCAAATTTACATGTATTTCAAGAAACTAAGTGGATCTGGCAGGTGTTTGCATGTTTTTCAAGCTGCGTCATGAATAAAAGATGTCATCTAAACTCATTGGGGTTTAGGAGATGTATCTTAATCCTGGACGAGATACATGGTTCTAAACTCAGGTTTATTTAAGGTCTTTTATCCAGTCTTCGTGAACTCATTTAAACATGTTGCATGGTTTGTAATTTAAATTTGGAGTCTACGTTTTAGACAAATATGTTGTGGTATTTTCAAACTTAATTTATGGATGAACATCTAATGTTTTAATCATATAGTGTTGTTATGATTGAATGCTATGGTATTAAGAAAGTCACACCATAATCACGCTTTCGCAAAAGTCACGGTGTGACAGCTTGGTATCAGAGCTTCGATCGTAGCAAACTAGGATTCTTTCTCGAGTCTAGACTACGATCATTAGGGCTCTCACGAAAATATATTCACAAACATATTTTCATTGCATACACAAAACGTCCAGATCCAGGAGACAAACATTTCTACAAACAAAGCCACGAAACACATTTCAAGATTTATGTTTATGATTCAGTCTGAGAGACTGGGAGTTTAATCTGAGAGATTCAGTCTGAGAGACTGGGTAGTGTAGTCTGAGAGACTGGGTAGTTAGTCTGAGAGACTGGGTATTGCAGTCTGAGAGACTAGGTAGTTAGTCTGAGAGACTGGGTAGTTAGTCTGAGAGACTAGTTAGGACAGTTTGAGAAAATGGGAAGTTTAGTCTAAGAGACTAAGTAGTTCTGTCTGAGAGACTGGGAGGCTTAGTCTGAGAGACTAGGTTGGTAGTATGAGATACATGCTTACATTGTTACTACTTACATGCTTATTGATGATTGTTGATATATGTGCCTATGTCGTGATTGATTTTTTATAGACACCATGTCATCTTCTGAGAGTGGAGTATCTGATACTGTAGACCATATGGCCATTGTTTCGGATGATGAGATCATCCCAGACCCTGAGGTTTTTACATCCGACACTGAGAGTGACGATGAGGATGATTTTCAGCCTTTTGCTTTGCCGGATTTTGGCGATGATGTACCGCTAGCTAATGGTTTCCCCGTCGAGGATCCATTTCTTGTTCCGATCCCCGATCCTTTGCCCCTTGCGGCATTTCCTTTCGAGGATTTGTCGTTTGACGACATGCCTGATGATGTCGATCTTTTCATTGATGGTCCCCCTGATGCTGCTCAGGGAGATGGAGTTCCAGCTGATGATGCTATTGTTGTTCCACTTGTTGAGGTTCCTATCGTTGAGATTTCATCTGATCATTCTCGTCCTGATTCTTTCGAGTCTGTATCATCCACTACTTTGCATGCACTGGGATTGCAACGTTATCCCACTGATTCTGATTCTGACATGGCCCTGTCTGTTGCACCTGATATTCCACACGACTTTGATCATGACGTTGAGCCTGGACATGAGATTGACTTTGTTCCCGACGATCAGCATTTGGATGCACCCGCTGATCTTGAGTTGGCACCAGCCGACCCTGAGCCTATACTAGCACCTGAGCCTGTACCTGTCCCTGATCCTCTGCCTGACCATGACCCTGTACCGGTTGACATACCTGTTGTTGCACCACTTGTACCCGACCCGATCCCTGCACCCGCAGACCCTGCTGCTTTTGCTGATCAGATAGATCCCCGTTACGCATTCACCAGCAATGGGTGGATAGAGGATGATGATGATATGCCCCCTTTTGTTGAGCCTGTTACTCCCCCTCATGCACCTGCACCTACACATGCACCTATTGATATTGCCCCGTTTCACCCGCATGTGTCTGATGTACACCGCACTGACCTGCCGATCACATTCTTGCAGGATATCCCTCCACCCCGTCCAGAGGAAGTTCCGTCCAGCCAGCAGCCTGGCCATGTTCCACCCGTGTCAGCAGCTTTTCCCTTCATGCCTCAGTACACATCTGCTACTCATTTTGCTACTGCACCGTTAGGCGAGCCACTCATATGGTTTCCGCCGAACACTATGCCAGTTTCTGATCCATACCATCCTTTCCACTACACTGGTTACACGAGAGATGAGCTGCTCCTGTCCTTGCAGCTTCAGCAAGAGATTTTCTGCCGTAGAGTCATGGAGTTAGAGAGGATTCCACGTCCTCCACCTTGTACTTGTCAGTCACCATTCGCGACTCCACCTGCTCCTCTTCTGCCATACCCAGATTTTGATGTTCGGTTTCTTACTATGGAGCAGCAGATTAGTTATCTGTTGCATCGTGTTCATGCTCTTGAGGAGGAGTTAGCGCATGTGCGCAGTTTACTTTTCGTTCCTCCACCTCCTCCTCCTCCACCATCAGCATAGGAGGTTTTTGGTTTTACGCAGGTAGATTACTTTTGATGAGAGTGTCGTTATTGAGCCCAACTTACGAAGCCCTTTTGAAGACCGCATTTTGATTTTATGACTGTTGTAGATTGTTAGACACTATGGACAAGGGTAGTGTGACCCTGTAGTCCTTTTTGATGTGATATGATACATTTGTAGAACTTGTAAAACTGCATTTGTGGTCGGTGATTTATACAAGCTCAATCGCAATATTCTCATTATATACATTGTTGCATTATACATTGGTGATATGAATGTGATGTTATGTGTTTACTTGCGTTGATAAATGTTATTACATACACGTACTACATACTTATATGCATAAGACCTGACCAATACAATCTTCTTTTAGAAGATGCCTCCATGAAGAGAAACTCGACTGCCCACTACAGAGGCCGAATTACAAGAACGAATTTCACAAGCGATAGCACAGCACGATGCCCTGCGCTCTGAACAAAGCGGGGGTACCTCGGGAAGTAACCTACCTCATGGTAATGTTTAAGTCGTTTGAGACACATTACGTTACATTTGGATATTCCATGTGCGTTCGCTAATGCTCTCTGTGAATGATGTTGCTTGTACAGGCTGTACCTATAAGCAGTTCTTAGACTGTAAGCCTCTGAATTTCGACGGCACTGGGGGTGCTGTTGTTTTTGTTACATGGACGGAGAAGACCGATTCTGTGATAAGAATGAGCAAATGTGCGCCGGAGCACCAAGTCACCTACATCTCCGGATTGTTCTTAGACGGGGCGCTTTCATGGTGGAATCTCCAAGTTCAAACTCTAGGAGAGGCAACAACATACGCCTTGACTTGGAATGAAATGAAGGAACTCATGCGCAAGAAGTATTGTTCCAGGGCTGAAATTCAAAAATTGGAAACAGAGTTTTGGAACCTCAAGATGGATGGTCTGAAGATTGCGGAGTATGTGCAGAGATTTCACGACCTATCTCGCGTTGTACCATACATGGTTAATCCGGAATTCAAGCGCATCGAGTGTTTTATTTGGGGGTTGGCACCTCAAATTATGAGTATGGTGACGACGTCAAAGCCTGCCACGATCACCGAGGCTATTGATCTGAGTGTAGCACTAACTGAGGAAGCGATCAGGTTAAACAAGTTTTCGATCTCTAACAAGAAGAAGAAAGAGACTCACGTTGAGTTGTAAGGGGAGAACAAAAGAAAGTTCTCCAATTTCAAGAAGGGTACCAATAGTGCTAACAAGAAGAAAGATACGAACCCACCGGCCGAAGTCAAGACTGGTGTTGAAAACAAGGGAAAAGGATATATGGGCACTTTGCCCAAATGTGATGTGTGCCAGTACCATCATGCCAGCCAATGCAGGGTTAGGAAATGTGAATCTTGTGGAAAGAATGGACATTCGAAGGAGACGTGCTGGGCTGGCGCTGGTCGTGGTAATGGTGGTCAGAGAGGTTATGGCAGTGGAAACGGTAACCGTGGTGGTAATGGGTATGGAAACCGCCCTCAAGGAGGAAATGGCGGTAATGGTAATCGTGGTAATTTTGGAAATCAAGCTGGTAGTGGAAACCGTGGAACAAACAACAACCAGGGTGGTAATGGAAGTGGAAATGGTCAGGGACCAGGATGCTTTAACTGTGGAGATGTTGGGCATTTCAAGAGAGACTGCCCAAAGATCAATCAAGCTCAGGGAAGGGTTTTCAACATAGGAGCGAGGGAAGCTCGCCAAGATCCAAACGTAGTCACGGGTACGTTCCCTATCAATCAACGTTTTGCATCTGTACTGTTTGATACTGGTGCCGATTATAGTTTTGTATCACTAGAGTTTAAGAATATACTTGGGTTAGTTGCCGATAAGCTAGATATTCCGTATTCAATAGAGCTATCTAATGGAAAGCTAGTAGAAATGAATGAAGTGATTAAAGGCTGCGTGATAGAGCTCGGGGAGCATGAGTTTACGCTTGATCTACTGCCAGTCGAATTAGGAAGCTTTGACGTGGTAGTTGGAATGGATTGGTTGTCGAACAACCGAGCAGAGATCGTATGTCACGAGAAGATCATTCGCATTCCGATGGCGAATGGAGAAACAATTGTAGTGCATGGAGAGAAGCATGATACACCGCTAAGGATTATTAGTTGTTTGAAAGCCCGAAGATGTTTGCAGAAAGGATGTGTTGCCTTCTTGGCACACATTGTGGACAAAGAAACCGCTGAGCCAAAGTTGGAAGATATCCCAGTTGTGAAGGAATATCCTGAAGTCTTCCCCGAAGACTTGCCAGGATTTCCGCCGCAGCGACAAGTCGAATTCCACATTGACTTAGTTCCAGGTGCTGCGCCTGTAGCTAAGGCACCTTATCGGCTTGCGCCTTCCGAGATGCAAGAGTTGTCGATGAAACTTCAGGAACTTTTGGACAAGGGATTTATCAGACCAAGCTTCTCGCCTTGGGGAGCTCCAGTGATGTTTTTCAAGAAGAAGGACGGTAGTTTCCGCATGTGTATCGACTACCGGGAGCTAAACAAGTTGACTATCAAGAATCGGTATCCTTTACCGAGGATTGATGACCTGTTTGATCAACTACAAGGTTCGAGTTTTTACTCCAAGATCGATCTTCGATCAGGTTATCACCAGTTGCGAATTCAAGAGGAGAGCATACCAAATACTGCCTTCAGGACTCGTTATGGACACTACGAGTTTCTAGTTACGCCGTTTGGGTTGACAAACGCGCCAGCAGTATTCATGGATTTGATGAATAGAGTTTGCAAGCCGTACCTCGATAAGTTTGTGATTGTGTTTATCGACGATATTTTGATCTACTCGAAGACGAAGGAAGAGCACGGACAACACCTAAGAGCTATTTTAGAGCTGCTTAAGAAAGAGAAATTGTACGCTAAATTCTCTAAGTGCGAGTTCTGGTTACGTGAGGTTCAGTTTCTCGGTCACGTGGTAAATGGAAATGGGATTCATGTGGATCCTACAAAGATCGAGGCGATCAAGAATTGGGAGACTCCGAAAACGCCAACCGAGATCCGTCAGTTCCTAGGTTTGGCTGGGTATTATCGCAGATTCATTGAGGATTTTTCGAAAATTGCTCAACCTTTGACCTCCCTTACACAGAAGGATAAGAAGTATGAATGGGGAGATAAACAAGAGGAAGCTTTTCAGCTACTAAAAAGCAAGGTTTGCGATGCACCAATTTTATCCCTACCCGAAGGCACCGATGACTTCGTGGTATATTGCGACGCCTCGCGTCAAGGTTTAGGTTGCGTGCTGATGCAGCGACAGAAGGTTATAGCTTATGCTTCGCGCTAGTTAAAGGTTCATGAGAAGAATTACAATACGCATGACTTTGAGTTAGGCGCAGTGGTGTTTGCATTAAAGATCTGGCGACATTATTTGTATGGCACCCGATGCACGATCTTCACTGATCACAAAAGCTTACAGCATATATTCGATCAGAAGGAGCTTAATATGAGACAGAGACGATGGGTTGAGTTATTAGATGATTATGATTGTGAAATCAAGTACCACCCAGGAAAGGCGAATGTGGTAGCAGACGCCTTGAGTCGAAAAGAGTGGATTAAGCCCATAAAGGTTAGGGCTTTGGAAATGATTATACAGACAGACCTCTCATTGTGCATTCGTGTTGCGTAGAGAGAAGCTCTTAAGAAGGAGAATCTTATGAATGAATATCTCTGTGGGATGGAGAAACAGTTGGTGCCTAATAAGGAAGGAACGTTGTGCTTCATGAAACGAATTTGGGTTCCCCTCTTTGGTGGTCTTAGAGACGTTATTTTCGATCAAGCTCACAAATCAAGGTACTCGATCCATCCAGGATCGGATAAGATGTACCAGGACTTGAAGGAATTCTACTTGTGGCCAAGATTAAAAGGTGTTGTTTCAACGTATGTTGGCAAATGTTTGACTTGTGCCAAAGTAAAGGCCGAATATCAGAAGCCTTCAGGCCTCCTGCAGCAACCTGAAATACCCATGTGGAAATGGGAGCAGATTTCAATGGATTTTATAACGAAACTACCAAAGACACCCAGAGGTCATGACACGATTTGGGTAATCGTGGACCGTCTAACAAAATCTTCACACTTTCTGCCGATCAGAGAAAAAGATAACACCGGTAAGCTTGCTGAGCTGTACCTCAGAGAGATAGTTGCACGACATGGAGTGCCTCTCTCAATCATTTCTGACAGAGACGGAAGATTTGTGTCAAGGATTTGGCAATCCTTCCAAGAAGCTTTTGGTTCTCAGTTGAATCTGAGTACTGCTTTTCACCCACAAACAGATGGTCAGAGCGAACGAACGATTCAAACGCTAGAAGACATGTTGTGAGCTTGCGTAATGGACTTGGGTGGCAGTTGGGATACCCATCTACCTTTGGTTGAATTCTCGTATAACAACAGCTACCATACGAGCATTCAAGCTGCACCATTTGAAGCTCTCTACGGACACAAGTGTCGATCACTGTTATGCTGGGCAGACGCGGGTGATAGACAGCTTGTTGGTCCCGAATTGGTTCAAGAGACGACAGACAAAATTATACAATCCGAGAGCGCATCAAGGCGGCTCGTGATCGACAGAAGAGCTATGCGGATCGAAGAAGGAAACCTTTGGAGTTTCAAGTGGGAGACATGGTTTTACTAAAAGTCTCACCTTGGAAAGGGGTAGCACGCTTTGGGAAGCGTGGAAAGTTAAACCCACGATACATTGGACCGTTCAAAATCCTGGAGAGGATTGGTCTTGTAGCTTATAAGTTGGATCTACCCGCAGAACTAAATGGCGTTCATGATACATTTCATGTATCTAATCTGAAAACGAGTCCAACTCAAGAAACAGTTGTCATTCCTGCCGACGAAGTTCACATTGACGA
Organism: Helianthus tuberosus; assembly: GCA_030545235.1. Lineage (NCBI taxonomy): Eukaryota > Viridiplantae > Streptophyta > Magnoliopsida > Asterales > Asteraceae > Helianthus > Helianthus tuberosus. The sequence goes on along the minus strand of JARYGA010034258.1, from coordinate 16,289 downwards.
CACACTCCACTTTACTGAAGAACCTGTTGAGGTTACTGATTGGAAGGTTAAAAAGACTCGCAGGAGTAGTGTCAAACTCGTCAAGGTTCGTTGGAACGCGCGACACGGCCTAGAGTTCACTTGGGAGCGTGAGGATCGCATGAAAGCAAAATACCCGCACTTGTTCCCCAACTCCCCTGCCGCTAGTAGCAGAACTTAAATTTTGGGACGAAATTTTCTTAACAGGTGGAGAATGTGACGGCGTTCAGTACATAGACAGATAAAACAGAAAAATGCTGACGGGGTTCAGTACATAGACAGATAGTGCTTTGAGACCCAGTTTGAGCCAGAAACCAAGTATTACACTAGTATAGTGTGTAGGAAAGTGAGGATCACAAAACTGCATTCCTAGGTGATAGTTTAAGTGTCGGGAAGTGCCTAAAACTCACCCAAAGTGCAGAATTCTGTATAATTCAGCAAAAATCAGCATTTTAATAAGCTTGTATCATGCAAAAATATGACTAAATGGTCCTGAATGCTTTTCTAAGTGTCGGGAATTAAAAGTGTCACAATAGGTAACATAAAGAACACTAAACGGTATAGCTTGACATTTTAACGAACCGGTATCTAACCAAACAACCGGACACTACACGAAACACCAAAATTACACTAAAAGCATTGTTTTAATAGTTCTGAGCTAGTTATGATCCCTGAACACCCTAACACACTATATGACACATAATATGCATAACATCTATCTAATGCACTTAGAATCTCACTAAATAACCTAACTATCCATTAAACCCCAACCAATACCCCCCCCCCCATGGTGGACGGTCACCAAGGTGGCCCCACCCTTGATCTTCCTTTGATTCACTTGGATTTGTTAGAGATTTTGCCATGTACTTAGTAGACATATTATCCATTGGATAAAACTTAAACATGGTTATAAGAAGGATTAAGCTCGTTCATCTCTCACACACCAACACACACAACTCTTCTCCTCCCCTCTTGCTCCCTCACGGACGAGATCAACCACCCACGCCACCATCATCATTCATTCACTTCCATACAATCCATACACTCACAAAGGTGCTAGAAGGTCTACAAGAAAGCTTGGTGGTCTTGGAGATTGAAGGACCTCTCCCATTTGCTATTATCCATCACACTTGTCATCTTCATCTTCTTGTGTTCTTCCCTAGCCCTTGTGCTAGTAGTAAGCTTCTTGTCACTTGATTTTACTTCATATTTAGTTGGTTAAAAGATGTTATGTAAGATGTTAATCACAAGAACACTAATGAACAAGTAGATGAAACTTTAACATAAGCTTAATAACATACGAATACATGTTGATTAGTGTTGATTTGCTTCTTGATGATTGATGATTTGTGTTAGTGATGTTAGACATCATTTGAAACCTACTAGATTGTGATTTAACACATGATCTAGTAAGTTAAGGTTGTGATCTTGTGAAAGACCAAGATTATCATACTTTATGTTCCTCATGAACTTGAAGAATGAAAATGATTTTATGAATAATGAAACATGTAACATGTTACTAGACATAAACTTGGATGATTTCAAAATTAGTTTTCTCAAGAAACTAAAGTTATACACAAGATTTACTAAAACATTGTTTTTTAAGAAACTAACCATGTTTCTAGTGGTGAAACAAGTCTAAAAATACATTATTAACAAGAAAAATTCAAAAAGATATATTTTTAGAAAATGTGTTTGGAAGTTGTAAACACCCAACTTCTTTAAAGATGAAGTTTTTAAAGAAGTAAATACATTTTAAAGGATAACTAAACCTACTAAACACACTACCAAGTTTCTATGAAAGTTCAAGTTCATGTTATTATGTAAATAGCATTGTTTTAGCACTTGGTAAGTATTGGGTAAATTGTTGATTGTTTGTGATGATTTTAAAAAGAAAATGATATGCTTTGAAAGCATGGACACCTCCAGTTTTAGGGGAAACTATGGCAAAATTTTCTAAAAATATAAACACTTAGAAAAATATTTTCAAACAAATATTTAAAAGTGTATTTTGACCATGAGTTTTCAATACAAACTTTGCCATAATTTTTGTTGCAAATATACAAATATTGGAGGTTGGTTTTTATAAATAAAAATGGCTAGATATACATATCAAAGACACATGTGTGAATATTTGTATACTTTGTGCATTAGTTATGTTATTTTAGGGATAAAATAATATAACTTAACAAATACCAAGAAATTACAATCCGAAATATTACCAAAAATCACAAGGAATAAATACACAAGTTACGCACAATATATTGGCAAACCGAACTAGAAATGTAACTTACCAAATATTCCGGAAAATATGCTTATAAATATATTTTTGGTAAATGATATTTTGGATACAAAGAAGTAAAAAATATGATTTTTCCAAATATTACCAAGTTATATCATATTTTTGACAAGGTGAAAATATATTATTTTGGGAAGTAAAAATATATATTTTCTTGGAATTACTGGGAAATATAATATTTTTGAGAAAAATATATATTTTCTTGGAATACATTATTTTGAAACTACAAATGTTTTTGCTAAGAGAAAAATCAGGAATAATTCTTCTAAGGAATATTTCTTGGAATATATATATGTATTTTAGAAATATATATTGGATACTTATTAAAGATAATACACGTCAGAATACGACACCAACACATGGCTAGTTATACAAATACAAGAATACGAATACACATGTATAAGATACCCCCATCATTGGGAAGGAAATACAAATACAAATACTTGAGAAGTATTGTTACAAAATATTGTTTAACAATTATTCCAAAATTAAATATAATTTAAAGTTAAAATATTTATTATTTTGACAAGTAATTATCAGAAGCGTAAAAGAAACGTAACTCAAAAACGTAAATACTAAGACAAGGCACGATCCGTTCGTCTAATAGACATTAGTACATTGTAGGTAGTCGTGTTTGCTGAAGGAACGTGAGTTACGAGTACTGAAGATGCAAGACAGTGAGTTCATGTCCCCCTTTTCTTTTAACTGTTTTCAGTTTTATACTTCAGGGGTGAAATACATGTTACAATTATTACAAATGTTTTATACATGGTATGGTTAGCTAAAGAAGGTTACTGCTTGATCATGTGAGTGGTGGGTATAACACTTAAGGCCATTAATCCTCGTTGTAGGACCGAGGGACATGAGTGATAGATCTATTTGGGTGTAGCGAGCCCACACCCATGAGGACCAGGGTGGCCCATGTGGTGACTATGTCCACATACTGAAGCCGTGGCAAAATCCGCTAGGTTTGAGTTTTCCTGCATCACTTCACACATACCATTGGCCTTGCAAACCATTGGTGATCTGTTTTTCCTTATTGCTTTCATACTAGGATTTACATACATACAGACATACTTTAAAGCTTATTCATATTGATGCGCGTGTGGTGTGATATATATTTAAGTATATTTTAATCCCTTTTTACACGTTAGCCAAGTTTTAAATTTATAAAACACGATATTTTACTAACACCAAACACACATATGGGCAAGTGCACCCATCGTGAGCGTAGTATAGTGTTGGCAAGATACCGAGGTCCTCCAAGGACACAAGAGGTTTTAGTACCGGTTTATCCTCAATGTCTAATCAAATCAAAAGTTAGAAAAATGTTTTTTAAATAAGAAAAATAAAACTAACTAAAATGCTGAAAAATAAAATAAAAATAAAAACATATAGACAAGATGAATCACTTGGATCCGACTCGTGTTTAGTGTAACCTTTGATTATTTCCGCACTTTTGCACTTTTTAAGAGATTATCTTAGTTATTGTAGTAGGCCCCTCTTTTGAAGGTGATGTTATGTAACACCTCATAAAATCACATCCAATAAAGTATTGACACGTGTAATAAACCCTAATAAAGTCAAACATTGAATATAAGGGACTAATTTTTCGAAAAATCGAAAAACATTAACCATGAAAGAACTGGAAGTATTATCATACCTAAAATAAGTTTCTAAATAACCTTTTACGGTCTTATATTCACAAATGAGCCACTTGTTAATCAAGTGTAGCCGTTTATGTAATTAATTGAAAGTTTGCACAGAAAAGGGTTAAAAGCGTCAACATGTTAATTCTTACCTCTGAGTGACCTTTTAACAAACCGAGAGCCTCATGATATTTGATTATACTCTCGGTAATGCCAATCATTGGCCATCCAAGGCTTTTATGCCTAAAAGTGAAGTTACGCGCAACTTTGCAAGTATAAGGGACTAGAAGTGCCAACATGTTTAATTATACCTCTGAATGACCTTTTATCGAGCCCGAAGCATTATCATGTTTAATAATACTTTCATGAATGCCTAATATGTTTTAGATAAGGCTTCAATGCTATTAAATGATGAGATGTGCAAGTTTGCGCAATAGAGGGACCTAAAGGGTCAAACTACAAAAGTATGTCGATTCGTATGTTATCGGACCTTCCAGAATATGACCATGAGTTATACATACCCTAATTATCATTTATATAGCTTAGATATAGGCTTAGAGGTGTTGGTGCGTAAAAATAAACTTTTAAGTCATGCAGGGACTAAAAGTGTCAAAAAGCGCACAAGTTTGCGTTTACGCGCGTATCTCACATTCTGAATATCCCCGGACACCCAAAAATTTATGTAAACTCTAAAATATGTTATTTTAGTGTTTGGATTGATAAAATTCCATTCGTCGCGTCAATTGGTTCGTTTTTCGCGTCCGTCCGTGTTTTGTCGTAATTAACCGAACAACGTGACCGTACGACCAAACGAACCGAAATCCGGCATATTTTTGAGCATGTTTCATGTTCCCCATACTTAGGCATCATTGTAGAGCCTTAAAATGGTTTAACGGGCCTTGGATGTGTCAGAAATGGCATTTGGAAGTGCAGGGGCTAAAGCTGTCAACCAGTGAAAGTTTCTGAGTGCTGACCAGGTCCTTACGGACCGTATGCTATGGATCTTACGGTCCGTAAGCAGGTCCCAGATGCAGTAACTCGGGAAAAATGGCTGTTCAGCCCATGTAACGACTTATATGGCCCTTAAACACTTCCAAGAGCCGCCTAAACTATTTCTTAGGCCTTAGGGACAATTGTTAATCATCAGGGATTATGTATAGCATGATTTGTCATGATCTTAATGGATCAAAATAACTATAAAAAGGCCCTTTGGTTGCAACTTTGTGATCATTCATTCTATCTGCTTTCTTGGAGCTTCCTCGAGCATAAGGGCAGACCCAAGCCATCTCTAATAGTGCATTAGACGTTGGTAAGTATGCTTAACCTTTCCTAGTTGAGTTTTTACTTAGTTTTAGCTTAAAAGTTAAACCGTCATAATTAACGGTTGACTTAGCGATTAATCATTAATGGTCGATTGATTAGTCGAATTGAAGGTAGTTATAAGTTGGTAATTATGAGGGCAATAAACCCTTAAAAGGGTACCCTCTGATTCCCGTTCTAACTAGATCAAATGTCGGGTCAAAGTTGTTTATAAAAAGTCAACAGGATCCTAATTTGCGATTTAAAACATAATTAACAATGTAGAAGCTTTGCAACCTGTTTTATTACTCTTATAACTTAGTAATTAATGTAAGAACATGTCTTAGCATGTTCGACCCGACAATTTTCTGTTTAGACCCGGTTCGGAACTAAAAGTCGCAAAACTTTGACTTTTGCTTTGACTTCAGTTCTGACCCGATTTAGTATGGTTTGGAAATGCCTTAGAGCTTCCTTAGGACCAGGTTACATGATAGTATAACCCTCTGTGGTTGGATCGTTGATCGTCCGATTCGTTTACACGTTTCCGTTAAATGCTTAATGTTGACCATAATGCCCTTTTGACCATAAAACGAGAATTTTGGAAATATGAAAGGACAATAATATTTATTACTGATTTATAAACATGTCCCTAAAATTTCACATCAGTTGGAGGTCTAGATTAGGAGTTATGCTCATTAGCGTAATTATAACGCCTTTTAGTAATTAAACGGCGCAATTAGCATAAAGCCTATCTAAACCCAATTTTTTACACCAAACCTTTTACCCACTTATGTAATATAATATTTTGAAATTTTTAAAGATTTTTAATTATTTTTAACCTGCCCATAACCGAAGGTTATGGCCTTAATTCGGTAAATACCGATTATGCCCTTTTAGACCATAAAATGAGTTTTACAAGCCCTTTTGATACCAATCCAATTTCTACTAATTTTATATAATAAATAAAGTATTTTGAACTTTATAACCTTACCAGAAAACTCAGATTTCCTGTATAACCCGGAAATCGCTTAAAATAGCTTATTACGCGTATTAAACGCATAGTTTGGGTTTAAAACCATTTTGTCACATAAGACTTATTACCAATTGATATACCCTGTTAAAATAAGTCATTTTACTGATGTATTCAGACCCGAACCTCAGAAGTTCATTAAATCTATTTTATAATCTTTAAAATGACCAAAATACCCCTACGAGGCTTATTTTGAGATTAAACTCGTTTTGGGCATAATGGAAGATATCTTGCTGATATCACAACATATTAAAGGCATATTAACTTAGGAAACCTGTATATGACTCTTTTGGTTACTCGTTACGCACTTGTCGCGTTCGGATCGGCTTATGTGACTAGTTCGCATATATTAGCCGAAACGGGTCAAACCATATCATTTTTGTCTCAAAATCCAGAATGTGTTTAAGTTACCCATATTAAACAAGCATACAAGCTTGTCGGGTCAAAACAACATTCTAAACCGGTCTTCGCTTTATCATGCGTCTGACCGTATCTTCCTTTTGAAAACTAACCGGTCTAAGTCAAGACTTAATTAAAGACCCGTTAGGATTCTAATAGGTTATTAAAAACCTTCGTTCCAGATTTAGGAGCCCAGTAAAAGCTATCTGTACTTGCTGAATTGATATACGGCTGGGATTGAATTTATATTTAGCTCAGGTAAATACTTTTAACTTATTTTCCCTATACGGGCTTGGGGTACGGTATATAAAATACCGCTTGGTCGGGCATTAAATCTTCAATCGTATGATGGTTAATTGATATTGATCGGCCCGTTTAAATTGTTTTGTTTGCTTAAAGCCTTTGGGAGGTTAATGACCATGTCCCGGATATCCTTGGCATGATTTTACGAAATGGTCACGGCCTAAGCGCGAGGTGTAGGCATACACCCGTCAGTGCCAAAATAAATAATGTGGTGTGTCTATTGATCTTTAACCCTGCACGATCCGTGCTACTGAACGCATAAGAAACATGTAATTCTTTTACGAGATTATATTTTTAAATAATTATCCCAAGTTATAAAGAGTTTGTGCCACGTGCATTCAAATCAATTTTATAAAACTTTTCAAAATGAGTCAGTTGATAGTATTTACCAGTGTAAACTGACGTATTTTCTAAAAAGGCTAAATGCAGGTACTATACGTAATAGGCTGGCTACTCCAGGCATCAATAATCAAGTCTCGCAAGCTTTAGATGTTAAAGTCTGTTGAACAGTGTTATCTTTCTATTTTAGATCCGCCTGTGGATCCATCTTATATTCCGTTGTAATATTTGATATTACTTTATATCGGGTTGTAATATATTTATCTTTTGCTTCCGCTGTGCATTTATATATTGTGTTGTTTGACTATGATGATATCAACTACGTCACGATACTCCCCTACCGGGCCCACCGGTCAAACGTGGAAATATCGGGGTGTGACAGGTTGGCATCAGAGCCAACACTGAGTGAATTAAACGCTAGCCTTTTGTGTTTAATCTCAGTTACACGATTGCACATTTTTATTTAGAGTCTAGACAAAGAACTTAGAACTATTCCTGATTTATTTTGTCCTTTTATTTGTTTCATTTGTTATTTTTCTGATTAGCCCCTACATGGGCGAGTCATTTCTGTTAGAAGTCCCGTTTAGGGCAACCCTGTACCTATTTAAATTTTAATGGGACGGTTGGATTTAAAATAACGTTCCTATTAAGAGATCTACCATTATAACAAGATGGAAAAATCTAAAAAGGGACAAGACCTAGCTCATGTGTCGTTTTAAGACAGGGCCAAGACGGTAATTCCACAACTAGATTCCGATCCTTGTTTACATCTCAATTTAGGATTGTTCTGCGTTAAATATTAAAAGAATCTTAAAGGTAAAACCTAGCCTAAATGTCAATGCAGACATGGCCAAGATGGTAAAACCTAGCCTAAATGTCATTGCAGACATGGCCAAGACGGTAAAACCTATCCAAAAGATTCCAATCCCTGTTAACATCTGTAAGTATGTTAACATTTTTGGCAAACTGTGAATCGTTAAAGTCACACAGGCCATCCTTTTTTTTTTAAATTCCCTTATTTGAAATAAACATCCCTTAGAAGGGAAGTGCCTACGGGCTATAGTTAATGTCCTCTGAGACTAAAGACAGTGGTAGCCTACAACTCCCTGTCAAGAAAAGGTAATGAACTTTGATTCAAACCTTAATGCCTCGATTCTCTGAAATCATGGCTTATATCATCCTATAAGATGATCATATTATAAACATCCCTTAGAAGGGAAGTGCCTACGGGCTATAGATAATGTCCTCTAAGACTAAAGACAGTGGTGGCCTACAACCCCCTGTCAAGAAAAGGTAATGAACTTTGATTCAAACCTTAATGCCTCGATTCTCTGAAATCGTGGCTTATAAATTGAAACTTGTCCACGTGACTAGGCCTTTTATGCTATTACTAACTTATAAATTAGGATTTATGATAAAAATCATGAATAAAATAAATATCTTTCCTTTCATGCCAGTATACATATTAAAAAGAATCTTAAAGGTACGACCTAGCCTATATGTCATTCCAGACGAGGCCAAGATGGTAGAACCTATTCAAAGGATTCAAATCCTTATAACATTGTAAATATGTTAACACTCCTGGCAACAGTGATGCGATAAAATCACACTTGTCATCTTTATATTAGGAATTTTCCAAACCCTTTGTTTAGCCTAAATGATCAATAGGAATCATGGCTAATAAGCGTCGAGCATGATGGAACCTCAAAACATCCATTTGAGATGTATACCTACAGGCAAAGATGTATACATGAAAAGATAGTTTTATTTCATAACTTCTTGTCAAGACAATGAATTGTGAAATTTTCCGATCCAAAGGAATCATTGATTATGTTTTAAAAATTTCCCTAGTGATAAGGCCTCTGTGCCATCAAAAAGTCCTTGGGACAAGCCCTTATTCTATATAAAATGTCGGTACGTCATTGACAGTCGTGGCCCTGTCTAATAAATATGAAGGATTATATTTCGTTTAAACGCCAAAGATGGTTTATTTAAAAACCTAGGCAAAACATAATCAAATAAATTTAATACTATTTATTCGCCTATATGGTTTATTTGTACCATGGCTAAATAATCATCAATTCGACAATCCAATATAATTAAGCAAATTATTACTACATGATTTGTAGCCTTCAAAGCTTCACCATGGCTGACTCCTCTAAAGCTCACAATCATCTAGTTGATCAGAATGATGATGCAAGACTGAACTTAACAAGCACCAAGTTTCAGGCTATGATAAATACAGCCGTAAACAACGCCGTGGACCGTGTGTTGAAGGTTCATAAGCGAAAGTGCGATAAAACCCCAAACAGGGGTTACAAAAAGGGTAAGACCGGTTCAAGCTATAACTAGTCCAAACCAAAGGAGGCAAAACCCGAATGTAAAACCTGCAAAAGAAGACACTGGGGACAGTGTCGATCAAACCAAAAGATAAAGTAATGCGGTATCTGTAAAAGAGCTGGCCACCAGTCCCACTAATGTAGGGACATAAAGAATGCAAACTGTTTCAGCTGCGGCGAAAAGGGCCACATCAGTACTAATTGCCCTAAGGCTGCCAAGGAAGGAGCAACTAAGTTTGGAAAGGATTTGAAGCACAAACAGCAGACCGGTGAAAAGACCAGATGCAAAACCTGTAGGAAATACCACCTCGGGAAATGCAGATATGAATCTCAGCCTCTACCTTGTGGGATCTGCAAGTCCAAGGAGCATAAGACCTTGGATTGCAAGAGATTGGGAGACGCAACCTGCTATGGTTGCAATGAAAAAGGGCACATTAAGACCAACTGCCCTAAATACGCTAAAAAGCTTGAGGAAGTTAAGAAAACCAAAGTTGGAAGCTCTCAGATGAATGCTCAAGAGGCTATTCAGGATGACGACGTCACAACAGGTACTTTCTTTATCAATAACGCTCATACTAGAATATGATTTGATTCAGGTTCAGACAAGTCTTTCATAGACAATAGATTTTGTAAATCATTAAATCTGCCTGTTAAAATTCTAAGCGTTAAGTATAAAGTAAAATTGGTCGATAGTACCTCAGAGGCTGCTTCAGCAACATTAGATGGATGTTTATATCCATTTAGAACCATTCTCTTTCCGCTATCCTTGCTTTCATTAATATAAGGACTCGATATAGTCATAGGAATGGATTGGTCGTCGTGTGACCAAGCCCATATTGTGGGTGTAATAAGAAGTATGTAGTTATCAAAACTCCTTATGGTGAGCCTTTGACCATTCAAGGAGATACTGGGTATGGATTGCCTAAACACTTGTTGAATATAGTATTTAATACCAAAGATTCGAGCATGGAAACTCAGATATGACAAACAACAGTCGCAATGCTGAGGATGCGACAAATGTTAATGTTGCATCCAATGTGAACCTCAATGTTAATAGAGTTAATCTCCAAAACGGTAATTAACGCAGCTGTTAGAAAGGCTATGAGAAAAGTCATGAAAAGGTTCAAGAAGCCGAATGATGTTCGCTTTAAAACACATGTCGCTGCTCATGAGAAAGGGCTTTATTCACGCTTCAAATGCGAAGAATAACCCAAACAAAATCATTTGTGGCAAGAAGCCCCTTTCCTTTTAGGATGTGCTTAAAAGTACTTCGTCTCTTGGAAGTCAAGAGACTTCAATAGTAAAAAGGGGCCATCGATTTCAGGAAATTGATGGATGAAGTAGAAACCATTAGGTATATCAGCGGTTATGCTGGAAAGAACATGGTAAGGTATACATCACAGTCATTCGATGGCAATGCCCTTAATTAGTGAGGACATTAATGAAATCCTCAAGAAGGATCCTCTTATACATTGTGGGATGGTCCAAGTTTTAAGGACCTTATTAGAAAAAAAAAAACCTAGTATCCGCTTCGTGAAATGGGAAAAGATGGAGTAAGAATTTTATGACCCTCGCCACAAAAGTTCTAGGCTGTTGACAGTATGTTACAAATATTAACGCATTGGCTGAGACAGTACCCCAATCAGTCTACCCAAAAATCTAAGCTTAATGCAAATAATTATTTGTGGTTAGCATCGACAATAAGAAGGCACATTAAGGTTTCAAAGCCTGCTTGTTATAAATCCATTATGGATCTACCTCAGCTACTCACGTTATATAGATTAAGAAATGACCAGTCAAAGCTGAGACTGCCCTGAATTTGTCATAGATTTTGCGGCTAAGTTTAAAAGGATTAAGAATGGAGGCGCCTAACCCTCCTGATGTATGAATAGAGGCAGTTCACATTAATAATGACACTAGATAAATCCCTTATTGTGATTTATTTGCTAAGAGTTACGTTTGGGTTCAGGTGCTGCTAAGTCTCTCATAAGACCATAAGCTTAGCAAACTTTTGATTACATTCATAAGAACTTCAGATATTAAAAATAAGGTATAATTTACCAATGGAATCTTTAATGACCCTCTCTCCCATCCTCGAAGATAATCCTTTCATAAGAATCTGGAGTACTCTTCCCCAAAAAGAGTACGACAATATATATTACTTTATTTTAATTTATTATTTTCTCATTGTTTTCTATCGCCTGCGAATGCCAAACTATGTTTGATAAAAGTACCATATGAGGAGTGGTGTATCCTAGCGTGTCCCATAGATTGCTTCCATGCCTGATCAGTATGGAGGTTTAATGCATGGAACCCCTGAGATATCCCAATGGTCATATTGTACTAAAGTCGACTAGTAGTATTCAAAGAGGATATCCAATATAAAAATTTCCTTATAAGTATCTCTACTTAGGGCATCCTTGCATAATGTGTCATTTATCTGACACCGACATCGATAGATGAACCAAAGCCTGAGAATACGGACATCTCTGACATCTCTGTGTGTCATAATTATCTTCTTTATAAGAATTACCATGTTTACCTCCTGAGAGGCAAGAGGATGTTAGGACAAACATCCCGCTTAGGGCTGCAGTTATTGTAAAAGCCTTATATCCGTTAATACTAATGGACTAGGAAGAACTAAGAGCCAAATCGATAAGTTTTTAGAAAAGGTTTCATAAAGCCAAAATTCAAAGTTCTAGGAACTCTGATTTGTAGTAAATAAGAAAGACAGTTCATCTTGCATATGCATTGATTACCGCAACCCTAATTAGACAACGATTAAGAATTTCCATCAGCTACCCAGGATCGTCGATCTGTTCGACTAACGACAAGGATTAGCTATTCCTTAAGATTAGTTTTGAGCAATGGTTGGAATAACCATCTCACCTTAAGATAAGCTTTTCTATAATAGTTGTCATATAAGTATCAACGTGGCTCCTTTGGAGACCTTGTAAAGATGAAATATTAAAACATCCGTTGGATGGACGAGACTTTGGGAAGTCCACTTATCAGGATCTGAACGTTGCATGGAAACAACGAATAAGATCATACAAATCCCTAATTATCTGTAAGTTGCCAATATTCGGCAGAAAATCAAGAATTAATGAAAGTAACAACCCTCCTAAATTCTTGTTAAGGAATAAGGTTCCACAAAAGATATCACCTAGGAAGGGTGTGCCAAATTTGTTAAATTATCAGACTAGTTAAGCTCTGAATATATAGAATCATTCGAAGGAAATCGAATGTATCAAGATCAAGTAGCTTATAAGCAAAAACCGACTTAAGGAGTTTGACGGAGCTCGCAATACATTGCACACTAGTGACTGAAGGATGTGCTTCGCCAATAAGTCAAGAAGCACTATCACATAATGATATGCAGATTTATGATGTGAGGAGCATCCTGTATCGATTGAGGATCGACAGGTTAAGAAGTTCCAAAAAGGATACATGTACCTACTATAGAGGTCAACTTGGGAGCTTGGAAGGGCTCCAGGTATGCAAAAGAAGTTAAGTCCATAATACGACAAAACGTACTTCCATCATTTCTAGCAAATCTCGAGGTCGAGATTTCTTTTAAGGGGGTGAGGATGTAACACCTCGTAAAATCACGTCCAATAAAGTATTGACACGTGTAATAAACCCTAATAAAGTCAAACCTTGAATATAAGGGACTAATTTTTCGAAAAATCGAAAAACATTAACCATGAAAGAACTGGAAGTATTATCATACCTAAAATAAGTTTCTAAATAACCTTTTACGGTCTTATATTCAAAAATGAGCCACTTGTTAATCAAGTGTAGCCGTTTATGCAATTAATTGAAAGTTTGCGCAGAAAAGGGTTAAAAGGGTCAACATGTTAATTCTTACCTCTGAGTGACCTTTTAACAAACCGAGAGCCTCATGATATTTGATTATACTCTCGGGAATGCCAATCATTGGCCATCCAAGGCTTTTATGCCTAAAAGTGAAGTTACGCGCAACTTTGCAAGTATAAGGAACTAGAAGTGTCAACATGTTTAATTATACCTCTAAATGACCTTTTATCGAGCCCGAAGAATTATCATGTTTAATAATACTTTCATGAATGCCTAATATGGTTTAGATAAGGCTTCAATGCTATTAAATGATGAGACGTGCAAGTTTGCGCAATAGAGGGACCTAAAGCGTCAAACTACAAAAGTATGTCGATTCGTATGTTATCGGACCTTCCAATATATGACCATGAGTTATACATACCCTAATTATCCTTTATATAGCTTAGATATAGGCTTAGAGGTGTTGGTGCGCAAAAATAAACTTTTAAGTCATGCAGGGACTAAAAGTGTCAAAAAGCGCACAAGTTTGCGTTTACGCGCGTATCTCACATTCTGAATATCCCCGGACACCCAAAAATTTATGTAAACACTGAAATATGTTATTTTAGTGTTTGGCTTGATAAAATTCCATTCGTCGCGTCAATTGGTTCGTTTTTCGCGTCCGTCCGTGTTTCGTCGTAATTAACCGAACAACGTGACCGTACGACCAAACGAACCGACATCCGACATATTTTTTAGCATGTTTCATGTTCCCCATACTTAGGCATCATTGTAGAGCCTTAAAAATGGTTTAACGGGCCTTGGATGTGTCGGAAATGGCATTTGGAAGTGCAGGGGCTAAAGCTGTCAACAAGTGAAAGTTTCTGAGTGCAGACCAGGTCCTTACGGACCGTATGCTATGGACCTTACGGTCCGTAAGTAGGCCCTAGATGCAGAAAATCGGGAAAATGGCTGTTCAGCCCATGTAACGACTTATATGTCCCTTAAACACTTCCAAGAGCCGCCTAAACTGTTTCTTAGGCCATAGGGACACTTGTTAATCATCAGGGATCATGTATAGCATGATTTGTCATGATCTTAAAGGATCAAATCACTATAAAAAGGCCCTTTGGTTGCAACTTTGTGATCATTCATTCCATCTGCTTTCTTGGAGCTTCCTGGAGCATAAGAGCAGACCCAAGCCATCTCTAATAGTGCATTAGACGTTGGTAAGTATGCTTAACCTTTCCTAGTTGAGTTTTTACTTAGTTTTAGCTTAAAAGTCAAACTGTCGTAATTAACGGTTGACTTAGTGATTAATCATTAATGGTCCAGTGATTAGTCGAATTGAAGGTAGTTATAAGTTGGTAATTATGAGGGCAATAAACCCTTAAAAGGGCACCCTCTGATTCCCGTTCTAACTAGATCAAATGTTGGGTCAAAGTTGTTTATAAAAATTCAACAGGATCCTAATTTGCGATTTAAAACATAATTAACAATGTAGAAGCTTTCCAACCTGTTTTTTTACTCTTATAACTTAGTAATTAATGTAAGAACATGTCTAAGCATGTTCGACCCGACAATTTTCTGTTTAGACCCGGTTCGGAACCAAAAGTCGCAAAACTTTGACTTTTTCTTTGACTTCAGTTCTGACCCGATTTAGTATGGTTTGGAAATGCCTTAGAGCTTCCTTAGGACCAGGTTACATGATAGTATAACTCTCTGTGGTTGGATCGTTGATCGTCCGATTCGTTTACACGTTTCCGTTAAATGCTTAATGTTGACCATAATGCCCTTTTGACCATAAAACGAGAATTTTGGAAATATGAAAGGTAAATAATCTTTATTACTGATTTATAAACATGTCCCTAAAATTTCACATCAGTTGGAGGTCTAGATTAGGAGTTATGCTCATTAGCGTAATTATAACGCCTTTTAGTAATTAAACGGCGTATTTAGCATAAGCCTATCTAAACCCAACTTTTTGACACCAAAACTTTTACCCACTGGTGTAATATAATATTTTGAAATTTTTAAAGATTTTTAATTATTTTTAACCTGCCCATAACCGAAGGTTAGGCCTTAATTTGGTAAATACCTTTATGCCCTTTTAGACCATAAAATGAGTTTTACAAGCCCTTTTGATACCAATCCAATTGATACTGATTTTATATAATAAATAAAGTATTTTGAACTTTATAACCTTAGCAAAAAACTCAGATTTCCTGTATAACCCGGAAATCGCTTAAAATAACTTTTTACGCGTATTAAACACATAGTTTGGGTTTAAAACCATTTTGTCACATAAGACTTATTACCAATTGATATACCCTGTTAAAATAAGTCATTTTACTGATGTATTCAGACCCGAACCTCAGAAGTTCATTAAATCTATTTTATAATCTTTAAAATGACCAAAATACCCCTACGGGGCTTATTTTGAGTTTAAACTCGTTTTGGGCATAATGGAAGATATCCTACTGATATCACAACATATTAAAGGCATATTAACTTAGGAAACCTGTATATGACTCTTTTGGTTACTCGTTACGCACTTGTCGCGTTCGGATCGGCTTATGTGACTAGTTCGCATATATTAGCCGAAACAGGTCAAACCATATCATTTTTGCCTCAAAATCCAGAATGTGTTTAAGTTACCCATATTAAATAAGCATACAAGCTTGTCGGGTCAAAACCACATTCTAAACCGGTCTTCGCTTTATCCTGCGTCTGACCGTATCTTCCTTTTGAAAACTAACCGGTCTAAGTCAGGACTTAGTTAAAGACCCGTTAGGATTCTAATAGGTTATTAAAAA